>JAVDOI010000021.1:5061459-5231459 GCA_032191485.1 Leptoclinus maculatus | reverse complement strand
GTAGTTATGCACCAGATGAACAACGACTTGATGTACTGCAACAGGCTTTTATTTGGACGCTAATACACACCCGGTTCATGCGGTCTGCTGACTGCCTGTCTATATATTGTACCGCCCACCAGGTGGCGTGGTTCTACCATGAACATCACATTGCCCTTTTTTTTTATTTTTAAAGAAATACCAACATAAAACTTGACATTCTTAAACTAGGCTTGCTCTTACATATTACTCAAACTTCAACAACTCTATTTGCTGTACTGAACATTGTACTCGTCTAGAGATATGGCAGCTCTGTATTAACAGTATCCCTTAAAACATTAATTTTACACTCTGTTAAACATTTCTATAAGACAATCACAAACTAGGCTAAATCAGTACCTTTTAAGTTCACAACAGTTCAAATTAGTGTCCATGTCTCTAAGCATATGTATTGTATGCAGCCAAGAGATTGTCCACGTTTAACAGTCCATAAGCTACCTATAGTCCTGTAGGTAGGCGGGACGACGTCTGTCGTGCCTTGAGGGGTATCTCGGTGTTGTTGAGGTATCAGATGCATCACTGTGATCACAATCGTCATCATCGGGATCTTGTGAGATGTCCACTACTTCTGGAGTGATCTTCTTGAAGAATGAAGAATTCCTGACAATGAAGTGTCCATTTCTGGCTGCTGTGATCATGGAGCCTTTGACTTTGGTCACCGTGTATGGCTTACTGTTATACGGTGCGGTGAGCTTGTTGTGCTTGGGCTGACGATGAAGCACAGCGTCACCTGGAGTGAGAGTGTGTGGTGTAGCGTTACGATGAGAGTCCGCATGAGATTTCATCTTGGCTTTAGCCTTGTTGTCCCTTGTTCTCACTTCAGAGCCTGAACAGTTCCTTGCAGTTTGAGTGATTGAAGCAATCTTCGTGTACACCTTGCGTTGGAACAACAGTTCAGCAGGTGAGCTTTCTGTTGTGCTGTGAGGTGTGGATCGATACTCGCGTAGAAAGATGTTCAGTTGTTGTTTCCAGGGAATGCCTTGTGTTTCAGCCACACGAATAGCTTTGCCTAGGGTGCGCATGAATCTTTCAGCTGTAGCATTAGCTTGAGGCCACAGCGGTGTGATCCGGCGGTGGTGGAATCCTAGATGATCGGCAAACTGGGAGAACTGGTCACTGTTGAATGGGGGACCATTATCAGTTTTCACAACTCTGGGGATCCCAAACATGGAGAAAACTTTGTCCGTGACCGGAATGACTGTGTTAGCCGAGGTTGACCTTACGCTCTCTACAACTGGGTAGCGTGTGTAATCATCCGTGATGACAAGCAAGTACTCTCCAGTTGGAAGTGGTCCATAGAAGTCTGCACTAACACTATGCCAAGGAGCTTCTGGCAGAACGGACATTTTTAGTGGCTCAGTATGTGCAACTGGCGTGTTGGCTTGACATGCAAGACAACTGCGTACTACTGCTTCTGCTTTACGATCAATGTCTGGAAACCAAACCTTGGTTCTGAGTAGGGATTTGGTTTTGACAATGCCCTGATGTCCTTCATGGGCTAGCTGTAACACTATCTTGTAGGGCCGTGGGAATTACTATTCTCGTGCCCCGCAGTACAATGTCTGATGCATGTGATGTTGTTAGTTCACTGCTAACTTGTCTGAACTGCTTCAATATGTCAGCATGTCGTGACTTGTTACTCTGGTGCCATGTGTTGTGTCTGATGTGAGCACTAATCTCTTGAAGGATTGGGTCTGCGAGTGTCTCTCTCTTGATCTCTGTGAGTGTCATGGCTTTAGGTGTTGCATGACTTGCAATGACGTTCACATACTCCTCTGCTACCTTTGCTGCACGTGTACTGTCAGCTGTCTGAGACAAGATAGGATGACGAGACATATAGTCAGCTGGGTTGTCGGCTCCCTTTCGGTATTCCACCTTGAAGTTGTAGGGCTGAATCCTCAGTCCCCATCTCTCAATCCTGGCGGGTGGTTTTGACCTGGGATTGTTCCATATGATTTCCAGTGCTTTGTGATCTGTCACTAGAGTTAAAGGATGACCATAGATGTACAGGTGGAAATGCTCACAGCTCCACACAATGGCCAGCGCCCTTTTTCATCTTTTTGGCAGAGGATTGCACCCAGTCCAACAGGGCTAGCATCCACAATCAGTTCTGTCTCTCTACCTGGGTAAAAGTATGACATAGTGGTGTCACTGGTTAGACTGTCTTTCAGTGTCTGTAATGCAACTTGCTGTTCTGGGCCCCATACCCAGGGTGTGTCTTGTCTGGTGAGCTTGCGCAGTGGTTCTGAAATGGAGAAGTCTTTGATAAATCTGGAGCAATAGTTGGCCATGCCGGATCAGCCGGGGAACAGGTCTCCAGAGGCTGGGGATCAGCCGGGGAACAGGTCTCCAGAGGCTGGGGATCAGCCGGGGAACAGGTCTCCAGAGGCTGGGGATCAGCCGGGGAACAGGTCTCCAGAGGCTGGGGATCAGCCGGGGAACAGGTCTCCAGAGGCTGGGGATCAGCCGGGGAACAGGTCTCCAGAGGCTGGGGATCAGCCGGGGAACAGGTCTCCAGAGGCTGGGGATCAGCCGGGGAACAGGTCTCCAGAGGCTGGGGGTCAGCCGGGGAACAGGTCTCCAGAGGCTGGGGGTCAGCCGGGGAACAGGTCTCCAGAGGCTGGGGGTCAGCCGGGGAACAGGTCTCCAGAGGCTGGGGGTCAGCCGGGGAACAGGTCTCCAGAGGCTGGGGGTCAGCCGGGGAACAGGTCTCCAGAGGCTGGGGGTCAGCCGGGGAACAGGTCTCCAGAGGCTGGGGGTCAGCCGGGGAACAGGTCTCCAGAGGCTGGGGGGTCAGCCGGGGAACAGGTCTCCAGAGGCTGGGGGTCAGGAACTGGAGAGCGCTGGCATTCGGCAGCGGGGTCGGGAACTGGAGAGCGCTGGCATTCGGCAGCGGGGTCGGGAACTGGAGAGCGCTGGCATTCGGCAGCGGGGTCGGGAACTGGAGAGCCCTGGCATTCGGCAGCGGGGTCAGGAACTGGAGAGCGCTGGCATTCGGTCGCTGCTGCTCGGAGACGGCGGCGACTGGAACTGTAGGTCGCTGCTGCTCGGAGACTGCTGCGACTGGAACTGGAGGTCGCTGCTGCTCGGAGACTGCTGCGACTGGAACTGGAGGTCGCTGCTGCTCGGAGACTGCGGCGACTGGAACTGGAGGTCGCTGCTGCTCGGAGACGGCGGCGACTGGAACTGTAGGTCGCTGCTGCTCGGAGACGGCTGCGACTGGAACTGGAGGTCGCTGCTGCTCGGAGACTGCTGCGACTGGAACTGGAGGTCGCTGCTGCTCGGAGACTGCTGCGACTGGAACTGGAGGTCGCTGCTCGGAGACTGCTGCGACTGGAACTGGAGGTCGCTGCTGCTCTGAGACAGCGGCGGCGGCCGGGTCTGGGGACAGCTGTGGCGCTGAAGCGGAGGCGACGGCCGGGTCCGGGGACAGCTGCGGCGCTGAGTCCATCATGTCACGGGTCGCCTTCTGGATACTCCGAGGACCTCCTAAGGCCAGGCGGGTTCCCGCAAACTGTTGGTGCCACTCAGGGGAAAAACGCTCAAAACATTGGTCCACTGAGTCCACAAAGTCACGGTTTGCCTTTTGGACACTCCGAGGCCCTCCAATGGCCAGGCGGGTTCCCATAACCTGAGTATACCACTCCGGGAGACGGCACTCCACACTGTGGTCTGCTGAGTCCATTTGTGGCCAGATCATTCTGTCACGGGGCATGGTGAAGGACTCAAGTGCAGACCAGGCAGAGTAGCGTGCAAACGAATATTTATTTAACAAACACAGGAAACTCACAGGACATAACAGGGGATCCACGGACAAGACAGGAGACGAAGGGGATAATCCAGCAGGAACGGGCAAACCGGGCAAACCGGGCAAACCGGGCAAACCGGGCAAACCGGGCAAACCGGGCAAACCGGGCAAACCGGGCAAACCGGGCAAAAAGGCATGAAGCACATGGGGTAATGCTCTGGCGACGAGTGACTGAGAGGCAGGAGTTTAAGTAGTGACTGAAACAGGTGAGCAGGTGAGAGTAGTGAGCTTGATGAGGTGAGAGTGGAAGACAGGTGTGCTGAATGAGGGAGTGCTTGATTAGTAACCAGAGACAGGTGAAGGGAGTGCAGACAGGTAGAGTGAGGAGCTACAAAAAGACACAGGAGGCAAAGCCTAATCGTGACACTAGCAGGGCATTCACCATCATGAGGATATCTACCTCCACAGTTCCTGCAGCTGTTGTCAGAACGTTGTCTTTCCGACCATCTGCTGTTTGGATGCTTCTGCGTACTCTTTTGATTCAACCAGTTGACTGTAGCTGTTGAGCCTCTTTCTATGCCAGTTGCTTGCATTTCAGACAGTTCCAGTGTTCTTCCATGATCAAGAAGCTCATCTAGGCTAAGGTCAGGCTCCCTTAGCGCTTTCCTGCGTAGCCTAGATGATGCACAGCTTTGTATGATTTGCGTTTTAATCTCTGCCTCGACACTTGCAAATTCACAGTTCTTAGCTAACATCCTCAGCCTAGTGTGATAACTGTCCACATTTTCTCCTGGTTCCTGTACAGTTTTTCTGAAGATGTACACTTGATACTGTACGTTTTTCTTAGGAGAGAAATATCCAGATAACTTCTGCTTTGTGTCTGCATATTCTTCATCTTCTGCTGCTAATGTGTCGTAAATATCATGCACTCGTTCTCCTGCTATATGTAGCAATAATGCTTTGAGCCTAGCATCTCCGCCAATGTTCATTGCAGTGGTGTAATTTTCAAACCTTTGCACCCATTTATTCCAGCGAGGTCCGACAGAGCAAGGGTCAGTTTCGGTGTCAAAAGGAGGGAGAGCAGCTGTGTTACCTGCCATGCTTGCTGCGTTGTGCCGACTACCATCCACGTGTCCGTGTTAGCTTAGCTAGCTTGGCCTAGCCGCACGTCCGTAGTTCTCCCCTCTTTTTACTTTCTGGAAAAACGCGGTGTCCGTGTCGACTCTTTGAGTCCTTCCTTTTACTCCTCGTCGCCAATGTAATGTTTCTGTAGTGTAGTTATGCACCAGATGAACAACGACTTGATGTACTGCAACAGGCTTTTATTTGGACGCTAATACACACCCGGTTCATGCGGTCTTGCTGACTGCCTGTCTATATATTGTACCGCCCACCAGGTGGCGTGGTTCTACCATGAACATCACACTGTCCTTCACATCTCACCTCACAGATTCAACCTGACTTCAGTCACTCGTTCATTGAACTAAAACACAGAACATTAGGTAATTGGGGTGTGAATTTGTACATACAGTACTTAAGCAAATATACTTAGTTACATTCCACCACTGATCATAATATTTACTCTTACCATTGTTTGGTTATCAAAACCAAACAATGTACTGCAATGTACTGGTGGAATAATATTGAGCAGGATTGCATTATTTTTCAAGAGAAAGGAAAATGGCCTACAGATCCAGAAAAGGTCTGTCGTGTCACTGACTGGTAACTCCAAATGTGCTTTGAAAGACAGCTACCTCGTAGCCAGACGTATGGCACAATGTATATTTGAATGGGCCCCAGGCCACTTTGTCAAAAAGGTTAAGAACCCCTGGCGTAAAGGGTGTTGGCGCTAAAACGCCACCGAAAAATATCGTCATTTTTTTTACGAAAACTTTAAAGTCGTACATGACTGGAGTAGTATGATACTGTAAACATGTTCTGGAGTACAATCATGTAATTGTGTTTTAAAGTACAATACTGTAAATATATACATATAGTAGAAGGTACAAGTTCTGGGATATGGAGAGGCTCTCTGGAGGTAGAACTCATGTTTGATGTGGGACATATTTTGGTGAACTGGGAGAGGATGAGTTTATCCCCCTTCCTCCCTCCTCTTCCTCTCAGGGATGTGGTCTTCTTCAGGGTCTCCTCTCTGTGTGGAGAAACACTGGAGACAAATACAGCTGCCACCTGTGCATCCGTTTTCAAATATTATATAAAATGCTGTATTTCATAACTGTTCCCCGAATAAAAGATGGTTATTACTAACAGAAATACCTTTGAACCTTTTTACTGAAATGCTTCAAAATTAATCCAGGAAAGAGAACAAACAGAGACAATGACCAAAAATATTTCTCATATTTACATTGTTTGTTATTGCATCATTACTTTGAGATGATTAAAGTCTTCTCAGCCTTAAATGAACTAGAACATCATCCCATTATTACACAATACATAAATTATATTGACTCATGACATTGATAGAACAGTTATGGCCTCTACTTGTTTTGCCAAAATACAGAAAATAATTGAATCCTGATCCCAACAGAACAATTTGGTTTAGGGCCAAAATACATCTCTGACACTGCTTTTTAGTGTTTAACATGTTCTTAATTGTTTTTAAATCTCTTTTTCATTTGCCTTATGTTTTGATGCTTTTAATGGTTTTATGTGAAGCACTTTGAATTACCTTGTTGTTGAAATGTGCTATACAAATAAACTTGCCTTGCTAAAACAATACTACCGTTTTCTTTCCTCAACATTGGACGATTGATGTCCTTTGGGTCAAAATATACACTTTACATAGAAAAGGGAAAATGTTTTTTACCTTATGAAGTGATATTTTCCCTGATGGACTCAGCAACTGTTTTGACAAGACATGAAGACCAGAACTCAGACAATTTAACATTGAATAACCTTTATGAGAAATGATGTACAGTACTAAATATTCATATTGTGACAGTTTGCATTACAATTCATCTTTAAGTGTTCTGGAAGTATCATAGTTGGACTTTGGATTTCCATGGCAGCATTTAAATGAATGTTTTATTCTATATAACTAGAAAACAATCTTAACCATTAGCAGGTAGATTTCGCGTCTTTTTCTTTACGAGTGTGATGAAAGGCCTCAGGTGTTCTCGGACTACTTACACCTCGAGTCTGTTCCGCTGGCTCAGGCTGTCACGACTTCTTTGTTGCCTTTAAAAATGTGAAAAATCAGTGAAAACAAATCCCAAGTTCAAAAAGTATTACACAGGCATATTTTAAAGTAAGCTGCCTCTTTCCCCTCACCTGTCTGGCTGACTCCAGCAGGGCTGCTTCCTCGGCCTGGCCCGTCTGTTGCACCATCCTGTAGAGAGCACCCTCTTTGTTTTGCAGCAGGGTGAAGGGACGGTCCAACTCCTGGATGGTACCATTGTCCAGAACCTTAAAGCAGGATAGGGTAAGGCAACAACAACAATTAATTGCCAAATCTGTTTGAATGTTAAATTAATTAAAACCAAAATACAGTACAAAGCGCTGAATAAATAAATGTAAAAATATTTAAAAAATATCATTCTTTCGCTTCCAAGTCGTGTCCATCCAGCTTATGCAGCTGTAGAATTATGAGCAGCACTACAGAGCAGTTTAACCCTTTAGTTGCTTGAACATGTTTTACAAAATCTGATCGGCACCATCTCAAGTTATATTTTACTTTAGCAAGCTGACAAACTTGAATGTATATTACTAATTATATTTTGACAAGAAAGTGTTAAACTACAACTAAACTCAATGTAAAACGTTTTATATCATGTCATATGTACTTTAATAGTACAATACACTGAGGCAGAACTCACCAGTATCCTGTCGCTGTCTATGATGGTGTTGAGACGATGAGCGATCGTGAGCACGGTGCATTCGCTGAACTTGTCCCGTATGGTTTTCTGGATCAGCTCATCTGTCCTGCAGAGACAAGGTAAAAGAAATCATCCAATGGAATCACATAGGACTCTTCCAGCTTGAAAACCTACTAAATCCCTGAAGTGAGATGCATTTGTCTCAGCAGTACCTGGGGTCCACGTTGGCCGTGGCCTCGTCGATCACCAGGACGCGGTTCTTCCTCAGGACGGCTCTGGCCAGACACACCAGCTGCCTCTGGCCCACGCTGAAGTTGGAGCCCGACTCGGCCAGAACCGTCTCCAACTTCCCCGGCAGCTCCTCCACCACAGACTTCAGCTGCACCTGGGGGGGAACACGGAGTGAGTGTCTGTCTGACGCACGCGACAGTGAGAGCTAGAATCTCAACTCTTGTGAGCCGAGTGGATGCTTACCTCCTCCAGAGCCTTCCACAGGTCTTCATCACTGTGCTGGTTGAAAGGGTCCAAGTTCTTCCTCATGGAGCCTGTAAACAGCACCGGGTCCTGGGGAACAGAAGCACAACCACACGCTGGATATTTCAAGGGACACTTC
Source organism: Leptoclinus maculatus (assembly GCA_032191485.1). NCBI lineage: Eukaryota > Metazoa > Chordata > Actinopteri > Perciformes > Stichaeidae > Leptoclinus > Leptoclinus maculatus. Next base: position 5,223,223 of record JAVDOI010000021.1, on the reverse strand, counting down.
ACCTCAAAAATACAAATACGTCTTTCCCGTAATGCAATTTATCAATCTAGATTGTTGTTTGTTTATTGTTGGTGAACCCGACTCAAAACTGAACATTTGTACCTATGATAACCCGCTGGGCTCAGGTTGGGTCTCTTCAGTATTCGTAGAAGGAAGCATGCATCTACTCACAGACAAGAGACTCATGCTTGTGACAGCATGAGATGTAAATATTAATGGCGACCTAACTGTAAGGTTAGCTTAGTGGTGCTCGGTGAACTAGCAGTATCGAGTATAGATGCACTCTTCCTCGGGGTGTCGTCCGGTAGACAGAAAATAAACGGAGGTCAGCCGATGTTTACCTGAGGAATGATGGACATCTTCTGGCGCAGGTCGTGGAGGCCGATCTCAGAGGTCAGAACACCGTCGATGTAGATCTTCCCCTGAGGCTCTGCCAGGCGGAACAGAGCCGAGACCAGAGAGCTTTTCCCAGCACCTGTTCTACCCACAATGCCAACCTGACACACAGGAAAGAACATTGTAAATCGTGTGCGTTGAAGAAACAGACCCTGCATGTAGGCAAACCAAGATGTCTCACCTTCTCATTGGGTTGGAAGGTGGCGCTGATGTCTTTGAGGACCAGCGGTCCATCACCGCTGTAGGAGAAGCTGACCTGGTCAAAGGTCACCAGGCCTCTGTTGGGCCAATCGGGAGGAGGGCGCTTCTGGGTTTCCCAGGGTGCTTCACTCTCCAGTTCAGTGTACTCCACCACTCTCTCCACTGACGTCATCTGGAGAGACGAGAGATTGAGACCGAGTCTCAACAGGTAACATCAACATCTTATGAAAAAACTAAAATCTAAACTAATTGTTTCAGAGTTCTCACCATGTTCTCCACCTCAGCACTTTGCCTCACCGTCCACTGAAAGTTTCCTACTAGTGTCACAACATAGGTCAGCACCAGGCCCACCTCTCCAGCCTTTAGCCCTAATAAACACAGACATATTTTGGAGCTTGATCCAATTGTTAAAGATACCACAAATAACGCTGATGCAAAGCCTTTTCACCATCAGGTGACCATGCAGGGAATGGTGCCGACTGGAGGTAGAATGACTCATTATATTGAGAAGACATCAGAGGTTATGAAAAGAGTTTAAAAACAATTGCTTTTTACATTACTTTTTTACTCTAGTCATTTGTACAGCTTGGTTTTATGTTTGAATCTTTTGTGCGCACATAGTTCCTCACCATCTCGGAGTAGGATGCAGCCAAGTGTTGAGAAGGTGATAAGTAAGGAGCAAATGCTGTCGAGGTGAAGTGCAAACCAGCGGGAGGTCATCAGGAACAAAAACCAGGCCTCTGACACCAGAGAGACAGAACCAGTATTTTAGAAAAGACCTTCGAGATACTTCATTCAACAAAGAAATATTGCATTGTTCCAATGCAGCCAGACAGTAGAGACTATAAGGAATAATAATGTTGTAATAATACAATTTTCCTGTGTCAATGGCAAGTCACAATGTGTTCACAGGATTATAGCAATATTAAGTAAAAGGAGAACCTGAGTGCAGGTCCTGATGTGCGTCAAAGGCTTTCTTTAACCTCTCCTCGGCTCTGAGGGCTCGGATCGTCCACAGGCCCTGAAGAGACGACGTCAGGTGGGAGATCACTGGACTCCGAGCTGCAGGGACGACGACAAAGAGAGGGTGAAATCTACGCGATTCCAAATAGTCTGAAGCGCAAAGAGCGCTCATTGATATCTGCTTCCCTTGCCTTCTATATCTCATGCACCTGGTATAATTACAGCAAGAATCCATGAACATACTTGTAGATTCAAGGCGTTTGACATCTCGTGATGTGCGGAGGTAGAAACGCCTCAAGTACAAGAAGACGAAAAGCAGCGGAATGACGGGGATGAGGATGAGAGGGATGACTGAGGCAGCGACCGCAAGTACGCCAACATTCTGTAAAAATAACTGAAAAGCATCCCATTATGAGGAACACTGGCAAAGTCAAGAAAAATAAAGATCTTGTCCAAAGTGAAATGGTGATCTTGTCTCACTTGATAGAAGTCCACAAAGGTGATGGGTAACATGGAGTCAATCTGGCTGATGTCTTTGGAAAACCTGTTGAGAATTCAAGGAAAAAAGCAAAGGCAGTTAGAAAAACACTAGGTATTAGTTACTCTTGAGCACTAATTGGATGTAAAACCAGCAAAACACGAGTAAGAAGTTCTACCTAATGTACCGGACTCCTTTATATCAAACAACCTAAACAGGACCCAACACTTTCGGTGGGTGTTCCGCCTAAAACAATAGGTGTACTTCAAAACGTGAGCGTGAGACGCTTTCAGTGCGCTTGGGCCTGAGTTTAGACTCGATGTAAATTCTGAGCAGGGCTCACCTATGGGGTTGACGTCAAAGAAGTGAACAGGCGTGCGAAGGACAGCGCTGAACATGTTGAGCCTGAGCTGATCAATACAAATATAAACAATGTTCTTTATATACAACCATAATCTCCTTTTCCTTCTTTAAATGTCGTTGTCAAAGCCACAAAGGAGCCGGTTTCAGAAGGTCTGCCATATCTGTAAATAAAACAAGTATTAGAAAAACATATTGACTTTTAAACCAGTTTTGAAAGTCTCTTCACCAGAGACTATAGACGTCTTTTAAACGTGTTTTCAACGGAACGATGCTGACCTGGATATTACACAGTATATACTATATATTGTCTGTATATTGCTGTCAGCCAAACAACAATGTTTTGACCGTGTTCTTATCATGACATGCTATACTACAATCTTATGTATTACTTTAACACGGCATACTATACTATAATATTTCTTTGACTTTTTTATGACATACTATAATAAGACTTCTTTTATGTCATACTATACTATAATATTTTTGGGATTGTTTTATGACACACTATACTATGACTTTTTATGACACACTTACTATGGATTTGATATTTTAATGAGATATCCCAAAATCTTTACAACATACAATACATTGCCATTTATTTATGATATACTATACTATTACTTTTTATGAAAATCTTTATGACATACTATACTATGCCTTTTTGTGATTTTAAATGATATACTTTACCATTACCTTTTTATGTCTTTGACATTTTCAAATCTTTTTTGACGTTTTTATGACTTTTTATGATATACAATTATTATTAAAAATAAAAGACTATGACTTCATGTTTTTTTTAACGACATTCTATACCTACATAGTATATTTTATATGACATACTATACTATGACTTTTTGTATGACATACTATATGATGACATATTTTTTATGCCATTTTTGGCATACTATATCATATTTTTTTATGACCCTATATTTTGAATTTTTTCATGTATTGATTGATGATTTTTTATTAAATTACATTTTTATGACGTATTGTACGATGACGTTGTTATTCATAATATCATTGTTATGACGTACTATACTATGACTTTTGTATTACTTTTTTTATGACTACAACACTAACAAGAACTACAACAATAATTATAATGTGCCTGCTACCACTTCAACAACGACTGCTAATAATTGAAATGTTTGTTCCAAGCGCTCCCGTTCTCGTCTCCTCCAGGCCTTTCAAGTGTTCATTCAGCAGTCTGGACCAAAAACAGAGACATTTAGACATTTACAACATATATTAAATCTCTCTTATCTCAATGACAGACCCTGGTTTTAAACAGACTTACTTTTGACAATTATTTATGACATACTATGACTTTATTTTACATACTATCAGTTAAACGTGACTTACATTTAATTACATGTAAGTCACTTTAAGTCACAAAATGACTCACACTGATTTAATGGAGATCTTCACTGTCTTCTTCACTGTCTGTCAGTCCATTAATATAGCGACAAGGTAAGAAATAATAAAATAAAATACAATGAGAAAATAAATAAAACATTCATGTCTAGGTGGTCAAGTTGTTTTGACACATACTATGTAATTCCCCTTGTTTCATTCTACACAAACTATTATTAAAAAAGGCTAAAATGCAATTAAAACATTTAAAAAATCAAGATCAATAGAACATGGTGTTTCCTTACTCTGCAAGTTGGTCCAGCATCCTCTGCTTGTCTTGGACTTCGTCACTTTCTGGAGGATGGAGACACAAATAACACATTACAGACACACAATCGTTCATATATAAAGCGCATGTGTTTTGACTGTTGCGGTTTACAGCTGTGTACAGATGGTAGTTTGTTTCTCAGGTCCATCTCTCCTCACCTTGATGTCCTCGTCTCCATCCAGTCTGCTGCTCCTCGCCCCACACCTTGAGTCTTCTCTCTGAGAACCAACAAAAGACGACAAATAAAATGGGCTGTAATGTCAGCTTGAGGTATTCTGAAGTCCGCCTCAGTCCACAGGGAGGGTGTCATGGTCGACGAGCGATCAATCAATATCATGTCTTATGTCTTAGAGACCAGATTCTACTGTGCATGTGTTGAACCCCCATGATAGATACAAAAATGCGTCATCCCTGCAACACTCTATTATTCCATATAATGTATGAAGTCCGCCCTCTAGTGTTGAATGCAAGGAAGTGCATCTCTGTGGATGGTTACAAAGCCAACTCCGAAATAGGAAAACAAATATTAAACCGTCCAACTTTTCACTTGCAAACAAACGGAAAAATATAACTGTATTCAATAATCGACATGGAATTAGCATAACATGCAAATATACCGTACATTATCACACAGCAAGAGAGTCCACACACAGTCCACAGGTGCCTTGATTAAGGTTAACATTACCTCTGACAATAACAGTAGAACAACTATAATCAAAAGCCTCTGATTGACATTGTAACTCACAGGTAACGTTAGCTGCAGGTCTCCCTTTTCCTCTGCTCCTCCATTCACAAACAGTCGACACGCGAGCAGTAACCGCTAAGGTTGTTGTCAGCCTTCTTGGATGCGTCATCAGGTGAGCTCGTCCACCTGAGCTAAATAGTGATGACCTCACAGGAAGAGCGAGTCATTCATTGCGTCATCAAAACAAATTGAATGTGTCACTCATAATGTTCATTTGTACTGTTACTGACTTCTCCGCGGTTAGAAATGGACAGAAAGCTGAAAAACATTGTAAACAATATCCATTTATTTAGATATTCCAGAAATATTCTGATATACTGTAACTTTATTCTAACTTTGCACAAAGAAGACATAATTTGACGAACACATTACATTTAAAGGGAACAGATTCAACAGTTCAATGGCCCTCTGACAAAAAAAGCCGATGCGTCTTTGTACTTCTTCAAAGACTTAAAACCTTGACGTGTGTGGTACAGTGTGTTTCTATGGATTTAAGATAGATATGTTTTAAACTGTGCAAAATTAAAACAGATCATTTCTTATGTGGACATGGATACAGAGGACAGGACAAGAATGCATAACAGAAACGTTTTCTCACTGCATTTCCATTTTGGGTCATAAATTAAGTAGAAACAGGGGAGTAAAGTGTGCTTTCATTAAGAATACACTTTGAATATTTGTTGAATGAACTGCATTAAGACACCTCCATAGAGGCTGCATTATCCCCTCTCTATTCCCACTGCATAAGAAAACACTACACAATCTCTATGTACCCAAATGAACACTTTATTTGCACGGCATCAGCCAATAACAACAAACGTTGGTGAGACTTATGGCACATATTAATCCTGTATTATGTGATTCAACATCATGTTTTACATACAAACATGTGTGTTTAAAATAAATATTGAGATGATTGGATGTCTTGATATTTTGTCACACGTCCACATGATATGATCTCCTTCAAAGTGGACATTTAGGAGGTATGAGGTTTTCAGCAGACACAATAAACACATTTAAAGAGACAGACGTGTAAATATTTCTCTGTTAAGGCATGGAATAAGCAACGAGGTAACAGCTATCGACTGCATCGCGGTCGCCCCACTGATGTCAAGTCAACATCACAGACACAAAATCAAAACATGACCAGCACTGCAACATCAGGACGAGTGACTGAGGCTTTTGTAAATGTTATCCGGGTTTTTTTCCTTCCGGAATTTACTCCAATATGGGTAATTAAAAACACCACTCATATATATATATACATGTGTATATATATATATATATGTGTATATATTTATAGTAGAAGGTACAAGTACTGGGATATGCAGAGGCTCTCTGGAGGTAGAACTCATGTTTGATGTAGGACATGAACATTATGCTTGAGGCTGATTTCATTTGTTGAACTGGGAGAGGATGAGTTCATTCAGAGGTGACTTTACTCTACCTGGAACCAGCCAGACTTCCTCCTCCCTCCTCTTCCTCTCAGGGATGTGGTCTTCTTCAGGGTCTCCTCTGATCCACCTCTCTGTGTGGAGAAACACTGGAGACAAATACAGCTGCCACCTGTGCGTCTGTTTTCAAATATTATATAAAATGTATTTCATAACTGTTCCCCGGATTAAAGATGGTCATTTATAATATCTACTAACAGAAATACCTTTCAACCTTTTTACTGAAATGCTTCAAATATAAACCAGTAGCTTTCTGTTTTAAATGGTGATTTATTGTTTTTTTAATACTCCATAACATGAGTGTAATAAAGGGAAATCATACATAAATATCTCAAGTATTTATTGAGTATATTTACAACTGTACATTTCAAGTTATTGTATTTTCAGAAAGTACAGACTCAGTCAGCTGGTACCCGGTTAACACAGATGTTCACTTCTCTGCAGCCAGAATTACTGCAGTTTACAGTAAATTAAGTATTTTAATCAGGAAAAGAGAACGAACAGAGACGATGACCATTATCTCTCTTTTATCACATTATCACATTTGTTTGTTATTGCATCATTACTTTGAGATGATTAAAGTCTTCTCAGCCTTAAATTAACTAGAACATCATCCCATTATTACACAATACATAAATTATGCCGACTCATGATATTGATAGAACAGTTATGGCCTCTACTTGTTTTGCCAAAATACAAAAATAATTAATAATAAAATAATCCTGATCCCAACAGAACAATTTGATGAATCTCACAGGGTGTCCATCATGAATATGAGCAGCTTAAAGAATAATCTGTAGTTCCTCCATAATTATCATCGCACCAGCTGACTACTGTAAACACAGTTTTAGTACTTGCACAACACTGATATTATCATCTAACCATCAGCAGACAGAAGACATCAGCACTTTACCGCCACACTGACGACGGCTTCACCAGATTTCAAACTGCTTGACTTCCTTAAAGGATGTTCTGTCCACGATGTTGTTCCTGAAGAGTCTAGAGAGAGAGAGAGAAGAATATGATGGAACAGGGTTCACTGATCTAGAGAGAACAGCCGTGTTGATTAATGCCCGGTACTCACCGCACAGTGTCCATGGAGGGGTTGACGGAGACCAGCTGGAGTAAATTGTCAGTGGAAGCATCAGTGATGTTGTTGTGACTCAGACTGGAACACAGAGGAGCATTCGTGACTTTATATGTGGAGGCAGCAGCTCCAGATTCAGGTTTATTCGTAGGATTACTGTGTATCTTTTGAGCTGACATGACTCCAGCTGACTACCTGCGTCACATAGATTTCTGTCACATGAACACATTACAGATGGACACTCACTCCAGGACTTGTACTTTGTGCAGATGTGTGCCGAGTTTGAGCAGCAGCTGGTCCGTGAGCTGACAGTGACTGAGGTCCAGCTCAGTCAGCCCCTCAGACAACTCCAGCATCAGGGACAAAGCTCCACAGGCCCTCTGATCCAGTGTGGTGTGACTGAGGTCCAGCTCTCCACCCAGGGCTCCACAGAGGGACACTGCCCGTCTCACTGTGTCCCTCTCACTGTTCACAGGAACCAGGGACAGCAGCTGGAGGAGGACGGCTTTACTGGCTCTAAACAGGAGAAACAGAGCAGACTGTTGGGATGAAGAAACATGGAAACAAGCTTCTTCTCTGGTCATTCTGTGGTCTTTCCCACCTGAGGAGGACTCGGTCTAGGACAGGAAACAGCAGGTCCAGTCCGCTGTCCTCCACCTCACAGTCCTGCAGGATGAGCTCTGCTTTCTGGCTGCTGCGTCTCAGGACGGTGGAGACGGCCCTGCAGTCCTCAGCAGTGAGCCTGAGAGTCTCCTTGAGATCCAGCTCCACACAGGAGGAGCAGGACAGATCCAGCTTGTGCTGCACGGTCCTGAGCAGGTGGACTGCTGCCCCCCGCTGGGCGTCAGAGGCAGCACAGCTGTGGACAAACCTCAGCAGCAGTTTCCTGTCAACACTGGAGGAAAAATACATCTAAAAATCAAACAAATAAGATAAGCATAAAGGTTCATTGATGAGATACCGATATGATCTGCAGATTCACATTTACTCCAAATAATATGAATTAAAGGATAACTATGTTTCCTGACAACTTGTACTCTTATTGTTGTAGTTTTCTCCTTCATTTCTATCAGTCACAACAACATAGCGCCCATTAATAGATAAGCTCAGGGAACATGGTGACGTCACTGATAAGCCTTCTGATTGATCGAAACACACAAGTGGTCGGTTGATCAGACAGGTTGGAAACAAAGCTTCCAACAAACTTCTGTGAAAGAGACGGTAAACAATGTGTTTATTACTGATAGAATAGAACAGAATTATCTTGTAATGTCCTATATATATATATATATATTCCTCTGTGAACTCTATCCTGAGTGTTGGAGCGTACTGATACTAATGTCTGACCTGATTTGAGAAACTTTGTCCAGCATAAAGAGGATGGACTCTACTTCCTCTGCTGGTACGGAGGTCCACAGGAGGTTCAGTTTAACTCCGTCACTGTGTCTGAGGGTGAAGAGCAGAGCAGCACAGTCCACCGAGTCCATCCCTCTGCAGGTCAGGTCGATCTCATGATCCAAAGACCTCAGTAAACCGGGTACAACGGGAGCGGCTCCAGCTTTATAGATCTCTCTGATGGCGGTCAACACAAAGCTGGGACAGAACCTGAAAGACACAAGGGCTCTTTGTTTAGTGAGAACAAGCCACAACAACACGTATAGACATGATTAAACAGGATGATAAAAAACCCAAATAGATCACCCTCTGAACACAATCCTGTCCAGAAAGGGAAGCAGACGTGTGACGCTCTCCTGTAAGAAGCGGTTCCTCCTCAGGTTCACCGTGATGGTGTGATCTGACGACTGCTGAAGCAGATAGTGAAGAAGCTCCCAGTTCAGACAGAAGCTGCTCAGGTCTCCACCAACCTTACTCAAGATGGACCGGGTCAAGTCCTTGTCCTGGATTTCATGGAGGAGGGAGAGCAGCTGCTGGAAAGTCTTCTCACTCAGTCTACAGATAGAAAATGTATGAATATCTGTTAGAAGAGTCCAGGATGAATACATTACATCAGTATGGAATACTTCTACCTGATCGTTAGAGGGCCATCATGAAGCAGCAGTGGGAGGAGACCCAGAGCAGGAGCACAGAACTCAGTCAGGTCTAACCGTGTGACTGTCCAGTATCTCAGCAGGGAAGCCAAACTACTGACAACCTTCAACAACACTCTCTGTGACGGCTGAGCTTTCTGAGGGGAGAGAGAAAGCTCTTCTACAGCCAGCCGACGGTCCGCTTCCCTTCTTCTTACCCATCGACACAGTAGCAAGGCCATGTCGCTGGAAAGACTGGAAATAAAGAAGAATGAAGTCACAGAACTAACTGGACATTCACAGTGGAAAGGATGGAGTCATAAGAACTAAAGGCAGTAAAGATATGAATGCGTACCTCAGACTGTGTACTTGTGTTGCTCCTCTAAAGAGGAGGGAGGCTCCTCTGACAGACATCTTTCTGGGTGTGAGGATGAGATCCACTTCAGAGCCACAACGTCTAAGAACTGTCCCCACAGAACGGCAGGTTTTCCTGGGTAAGCCTCCCGTTAACCGGAGGGTGAAGCCCAGCAGCTGCAGCAGAGAGGACAACTGCTCGGCCTCCTCTCTGGATCTGACACAGATCAACGTACACACTGTCTGGAAGAAGTCTGGATCACAGCTGAAACAAGATCGATGAAGTGTGAAACAAGCAAAGACACACATTGCATTATAAACCGTCTCATGAACAATGTCTTTCATCAAGGGTGACATTTATAGAAAACAGAGAGTGAAGTAGTATTGGCTGTGATATCACACTAGATTAAAATACTGACATTCTTCTTTAAGATAAACTTCATAAGTCGTCATATACATTCAGGTACAAAGATGAAATGTGACCTCTACATCTAACTGATCCTCAGCAGTGGGCAGAGTCACTAAGGGATCAGTGTCTCGCTCAAGGACACTTGTAAGGGATCATGTGAATTAAAAAACAGAGGTTATTATGAGCTGGGTCTTTTTTGACAAACCTCTTCTGAAGTAAATATATAGTATTATAAAATATCCAGTATAATTAAAAATACAGTATTTGTCAGAGTTACCTGAGCTGTGAGATAAAAGGCAGACACTGTAGGAAACTCCTCACTTCACTCTCTTCATGTGAGCAGCCTCTCAGCTTCACTTGTTTCTTCTCTGGTTGGAGTTTCAGCACTTCCAGGAGGATGGAGGTCTTTCTCTCTGAGAGGTCTATGGACCAGACTGAAGGAGATGACTGGAGAACTGACTGTAATGATGGAAGGAGACTCAGACCTGTTTCAGTCTCACAGTCCTTCAGGTGAGAGTACAGATCCAGCAGGAAACCACTCTGATATCTTTGATCATCATAATATAAAGGGAATGTTTTGTATGAGCACACTGATGATAACAGCTCCAGCATCTTCTCTCCTGTCTGTTCTCTCTCTGCTGCTGCACAGAACAGAGTCCCAAAGAACTTGATTTCTTTAGAAGGATCTGACCGGTGAGGATGAATACTGAAATAATAAAAGGAAACATTTAGTGATTTGATTTCATCTGCATAAACACAACAAGTCACTACTGATGGACTCCATCTTGTACATGTGTGTACTGTAAACAATCTAATGACATGTTGACTGAACATCATGTCTGGACTTTTACTGACTCACAACACAAACACTCATCCTGTCTCTGGACTTACTGCAGGTTTGCTTCCTACTGGTTTAGTTCACTTTATATCATTTGATTTCATGTTTGAGATTTGAGTGTAAAATAAATTCACAAGATATAAATAGAAATAGTGGAACAACAGCAGCGAGACAGAAGTTATACAACACGACTAAATGTTGATGTCGTAGGACTGGATTTTCCATTTTCAAAATTATTGTGAAATCAAATTTTAAGAGTTGCTTCCTGTTTAATGTGAGGAAACAATATGTTTTAATGTTTTCAGGGTTTATTTTTAATCTGCTGAGATTTAAATTAAATAAAGCCAACAGCAGTTTTACCTGCAGGTATTTTCATTTGTGTGTGATGTGTTATTATTTGTGTATGAGGAGGTATTAGCAGGACTGAGCTACACTGTTCTTATTATTAATATTCACATCCTTTATTATTCTCATACAGGCAGGAGACTGTGACATGTTTCCAGACTTGTTGCAGTTCAATATTTCACATAAAAAGCTGTGTCCCTCTGAAATGTGGTAGGGTTGACATATAAAGAGGCATGAAATAAAAAGACTTAATAAAAGTATAACTCTGTACTTCATTACTTGAGTAAATGTTCACAGTAGTTACTTTCCACCACTGGTAACGGAGTCTAATTGTGGATCAGTTTTAGCTGCGGTGGGGCTGCTGTCTGTACTTTCTGTCATTAGTAGTTATTTAACATGCTGTGAAGCACACACTGTGTTAGGAGAGGCTTCTTGTGTTTCTGACTGCCACTGTCTGTTCACACAGTCTGTGCTGTAAGTCCTACTAGGACCCCAACTCACTGTAGAAAACTAAGACACATGGAGGAAGTCACCAGCTGTTCAAACAAGACTGATGACAAAGACATATCAGAGGAATGTTGTTAATAGTCTGGTGATGTTAGAATGTATGCATCACTGAACATTAGTTGAACCCTATTTAGAAAGACACTCTTCATATGAAGAGTTAAATCATGTAAAGTAAAATGACCTTACCTGAGCTGTGAGATAAAAGGCAGACACTGTAGGAAACTCCTCACTTCACTCTCTTCATGTGACCAGTCTATCAGCTCCACTTGTTTCTTCTCTGGTTGGAGTTTCAGCACTTCCAGGAGGATGGAGGTCTTTCTCTGTGAGAGGTCTATGGACCAGACTGAAGGAGCTGACTGGAGAACTGACTGTAATGATGGAAGGAGACTCAGACCTGTTTCAGTCTCACAGTCCTTCAGGTGGGAGTACAGATCCAGCAGGAAACCACTCTGATATCTGTGATCATTATTATTTAAAGGGAATGTTTTGTATGAGCACACTGATGATAACAGCTCCAGCATCTTCTCTCCTGTCTGTTCTCTCTCTGCTGCTGCACAGAACAGAGTCCCAAAGAACTTGATTTCTTTAGAAGGATCTGACCGGTGAGGATAAATACTGAAATAATAAAAGGAAACATTTAGTGATTTGATTTCATCTGCATAAACACAACAAGTCACTACTGATGGACTCCATCTTGTACATGTGTGAACTGTATACAATCTAATGACATGTTGACTGAACATCATGTCTGGACTTTGACTGACTCACAACACAAACACTCATCCTGTCTCTGGACTTACTGCAGGTTTGCTTCCTACTGGTTTAGTTCACTTCATATCATTTATAATGATCGCAAAGTCTGCCTTTGTGTACGGCAATTATGAATGAGGAACCTATTGGTTATTATTTTCCTTCACATATTTAAAGTGCTGTACTTATGAATATTATCAGTTGCCTGTAATGATTACACAGGATATGAATAGGGTCTGTTATTGTTATAATTATATGTTACCTGGTTTGTATTAATTATGACGGAGATGGTGCGTGCAGACAAGGGAAGCAAGCGATGTTTAGTGGAGTCAGAGAGCACGGTTTTCCGGCAATTGCTCGGCAAAAGGATCCGAAGCAAGTGTTTCATGGATTACGAAGCTGGAGACTTCAATGGAAACGTCACAGAGGACCAGCAGCTAGACGGGCTGTGGTGAGGTAGCGTGAGTTCTGTGGACAAAGGAACCGCGGCGTCTTGCCACGCTTCACCTGTTGGTGACTTTGTTTTGGGGATTGATTTGTCATCGGACTGTTTTGTGTTACTCTAAGGAACGTTGGAACTAATGGGACTCTGGGTTTGAGTGATAGTTTGTAAATGATTAGTTTATTGTGACGGAGTACAGCGGAGCATCACGGTTTGTGTTTTGTTTGCTGCATCCTGTAAGCCGTATGAATTTGCTGTATATTAATATATGGTGTTATATTTAACTGGCTGTGTGGTTTCGTTTGTGTCTGATGTGGTCCGTCATTATAGTGAATAATAGAGAGAGCCTTTCATCGTGTTTTTGTGTGTTCAACCATGTTATGCAGTCAGATGTAGTGTCTGTTTACCACCAACTCAGATCCGCCCGTTCCCTTTAATTCTAGCGTATGTACTTTTCCCTTTTTAGGTTTATAGAATAAGGTGAATTGTTACAATTTATAACAGACTGATGTTATATAATAACAAAATATTTTCTCATGTTTTAAGGGTTTATTTTTAATCTGCTGAGATGCAGTGGCGGCTGGTGGAACATTTTCTTGGTAGGGCTGTGTTACATCCAATCAATTTCAGCAAACATCCCAGAATGATTTAATGCAAAAGAAATTAAGGTATCAAACACGCATTACTACTTTGCAGTTAAATATTTAACATTTATTCCAACATGAAAAAAAGCAGTAAATAACACTTTGACAAACACATCAGGACATCTTATTTTTGGCACCCTCACAGGCAATTCAGTATGATATAATATATATATCATATAATAATATTCTGTATAATATAATAATATAAATATCATATAATAATATTCAGTGTAATATAATAATATATATAAATATCATATAATAATATTCAGTGTAATATAATAATATATATATATATATCATATAATAATATTCAGTGTAATATAATAATATATATATATATCATATAATAATATTCACTATAATATAAAACACACAGACACATATATATAATTATTTATTTATAACTATATATCCATTTCTCAGACAGGTGCTTCATGTCCCTCACTCCTTAACTGTCCATGCTGGTTCTGTCCCCGTTGTTTTAAAAAGCTAAATAAGTTATTAGCATGACTGCATCCAGCGAGCCAAACCTGTCTGGTGTACAGCTAGTAGAGAAGCTCCGCATGTACTGCTTCCCTTTCCTGCTAGTCTGCTGTCTGATTGTGAGGTCGGGCTGATCTAGGATCAGCTCTTTCAGGTGTAGTTTCTCCTCTCAGTTCTCCTCTCAAACGGGTCTTTGAGGAGCAGTAATCGCGCTGGCGCTCGCCTGTAGAGACTAGTCCCGACGAGAACGCGCAGTTTGGGGCAGAATGAAATCTGCCCCAAATTGAATCTATTTGAGGACGCTGATTGGCTAAATTGTATGTCACTCATTTATATCTTTAAGCAGCATTAAAGCATCATTGGATAAACTGCTTCATGACCCGCCTCTTTGGGGCAGATTCTCCAGCGCCCCAGCCAGCTGAGACGTGCACACACGGAGAGGACGTGCAGGAAAAGCATATATTTACTGCAGATATCATATTTTACACATATTACTGGGTGATTCCATATTTCAAAAACACAAATATTGACAATTTGTATCGTTTATTATTTTTATTTTTATTATTTTTTATTATTTGTAGCTCAAGGGGGGACGGCGCCCTAGCGCCCTCTATGGACCAGCCGCCACTGTTGAGATGTAAATAAAATAAAGCCAACAGCAGTTTTACCTGCAGGTCTTTTCATTTGTGTGTGATGTGTTTTTATCTCTGTATGAGGAGGTATTAGCAGGACTGAGCAACACTGTTCTTATTATTAATATTCACATCCTTTATTATTCTCATACAGGCAGGAGACTGTGACATGTTTCCAGACTTGTTGCAGTTTAATATTTCACATAAAAAGCTGTGTACTCCCAAACTCTTTGCTCTGCTTTACTGGTTTGGTCAGACAGAGACCTTCATGAAGACAAGTTAGCTTTACTGACGGTGATGTTTCATGTTGAACGTCAGACGACTAGAAGCATGAGTGAGTGGTTTGACACGAGGTGCACTGGAGTAAGAGCATGATTATACTGACACTGTTATTTATTGAATGGAGATCTACTTCTGAATGAAGAATGCATTCTGAATCACGACACCACAAATCTGACTGAAGTGTTTTAGTACTGTAGCTGGTCGTGGAGAAGCAAATATGATCCACTTTAGTTTAATAACTGTTGGGTTGTTTAATCTATAATGAAAACTCGTGTTTTATCAAATCATGTAAAGTAAAAGGACCTTACCTGAGCTGTGAGATAAAAGGCAGACACTGTAGGAAACTCCTCACTTCACTCTCTTCATGTGACCAGTCTATCAGATACACTTGTTTCTTCTCTGGTTGGAGTTTCAGCACTTCCAGGAGGATGGAGGTCTTTCTCTTTGAGAGGTTTATGAACCAGACTGAAGGAGCTGACTGGAGAACTGACTGTAATGATGGAAGGAGACTCAGACCTGTCTCAGTCTCACAGTCCTTCAGGTGGGAGTACAGATCCAGCAGGAAACCACTCCGATATGTGTGATCATCATAATCATCATCATTCAAAGGGAATCTTTCATATGAGCACACTGATGATAACAGCTCCAGCATCTTCTCTCCTGTCTGTTCTCTCTCTGCTGCTGCACAGAACAGAGTCCCAAAGAACTTGATGTCTTTAGAACGATCTAACCAGTAATGATTAATACTGAAATAATAAAAGGAAACATTTAGTGATTTGATTTGATCTGCATCAACACAACAAGTCACTACTGATGGACTCCATCTTGTACATGTGTGTACTGTAAACAATCTAATGACATGTTGACTGAACATCATGTCTGGACTTTGACTGACTCACAACACAAACACTCATGCTGTCTCTGGACTTACTGCAGATTTGCTTCCTACTGGTTTAGTTCACTTTATATCATTTATAATGATCACAAAGTCTGCCTTTGTGTACGGCAATTATGAATGAGGAACCTGTTGGTTATTATTTTCCTTCACATATTTAAAGTGCTGTACTTATGAATCTCATCAGCTGCCTGTAATGATTACACAGGATATGAATAGAGTCTGTTATTGTTATTATTATATGTTACCTGGCTTGTATGAATTGTGACGGAGATGGTGCGTGCAGACAAGGGAAGCAAGCGATGTTTAGTGGAGTCAGAGAGCACGGTTTTCCAGCGATTGCTCGGCAAAAGGATCCGAAGCAAGCGTTTCATGGATTACGAAGCTGGAGACTTCAATGGAAACGGCACAGAGGACCAGCAGCTAGACGGGCTGTGGTGAGGTAGTGTGAGTTCTGTGGACAAAGGAACCGCGGCGTCTCGCCTCGCTTCACCTGTTGGTGACTTTGTTTTGGGGATTGATTTGTCATCCGACTGTTTTGTTTTACTTTAAGGAACGTTGGAACTAATGTGACTCTGGGTTTGAGTGATAGTTTGTAAATGATTAGTTTATTGTGCCGGACGGAGTACAGCGGAGCATCACGGTTTGTGTTTTGTTTGCTGCATCCTGTATGCCGTATGAATTTGCTGTATATTAATATATGGTGTTATATTTAACTGGCTGTGTGGTTTCGTTTGTGTCTGATGTGGTCCGTCATTATAGTGAATAATAGAGAGAAACTTTCATCGTGTTTTTGTGTGTTCAACCATGTTATGCAGTCAGATGTAGTGTCTGTTTACCACCAACTCAGATCCGCCCGTTCCCTTTAATTCTAGCGTATGTACTTTTCCCTTTTTAGGTTTATATAATAAGGTGAATTGTTACAATTTATAACACACTCATGTTACATAATAACAAAATATTTTCTTATGTTTTAAGGGTTTATTTTTAATCTGCTGAGATGTAAATTAAATAAAGCCAACAGCAGTTTTACCTGCAGGTCTTTTCATTTGTGTGTGATGTGTTTTTATCTCTGTATGAGGAGGTATTAGTAGGACTGAGCTACACTGTTCTTATTATTAATATTCACATCCTTTATTATTCTCATACAGGCAGGAGACTGTGACATGTTTCCAGACTTGTTGCAGTTTAATATTTCACATAAAAAGCTGTGTACTCCCAAACTCTTTGCTCTGCTTTACCGGTTTGGTCAGACAGAGACCTTCATGAAGACAAGTTAGCTTTACTGACGGTGATGTTTCATGTTGAACGTCAGACGACTAGAAGCATGAGTGAGTGGTTTGACACGAGGTGCACTGGAGTAAGAGCATGATTATACTGACACTGTTATTTATTGAATGGTGATCTACTTCTGAGTGAAGAATGCATTCTGAATCACGACACCACAAATCTGACTGAAGCGTTTTAGTACTGTAGCTGGTCATGGAGTAGTAAATATGATCCACTTTAGTTTAATAACTGTTGGGTTGTTTAATCTATAATAAAAACTTGTGTTTTATCAAATCATGTAAAGTAAAATGACCTTACCTGAGCTGTGAGATAAAAGGCAGACACTGTAGGAAACTCCTCACTTCACTCTTTTCATGTGACCAGTCTATCAGCTTCACTTGTTTCTTCTCTGGTTGGAGTTTCAGCACTTCCAGGAGGATGGATGTCTTTCTCTCTGAGAGGTCTATGGACCAGACTGAAGGAGATGACTGGAGAACTGACTGTAATGATGGAAGGAGACTCAGACCTGTTTCAGTCTCACAGTCCTTCAGGTGAGAGTACAGACCCAGCAGGAAACCACTCTGATATCTGTGATCATTATTATTGAAAGGGAATGTTTTGTATGAGCACACTGATGATAACAGCTCCAGCATCTTCTCTCCTGTCTGTTCTCTCTCTGCTGCTGCACAGAACAGAGTCCCAAAGAACTTGATTTCTTTAGAACAATCTAACCGGTGACGATGAATACTGAAATAATAAAAGGAAACATTTAGTGATTTGATTTCATCTGCATAAACACAACAAGTCACTACTGATGGACTCCATCTTGTACATGTGTGTACTGTAAACAATCTAATGACATGTTGACTGAACATCATGTCTGGACTTTGACTGACTCACAACACAAACACTCATCCTGTCTCTGGACTTACTGCAGGTTTGCTTCCTACTGGTTTAGTTCACTTTATATCATTTGATTTCATGTTTGAGATTTGAGTGTAAAATAAATTCACAAGATATAAATAGAAATAGTGGAACAACAGCAGCGAGACAGAAGTTATACAACACGACTAAATGTTGATGTCGTAGGACTGGATTTTCCATTTTCAAAATTATTGTGAAATCAAATTTTAAGAGTTGCTTCCTGTTTAATGTGAGGAAACAATATGTTTTAATGTTTTCAGGGTTTATTTTTAATCTGCTAAGATTTAAATTAAATAAAGCCAACAGCAGTTTTACCTGCAGGTCTTGTCATTTGTGTGTGATGTGTTATTATTTGTGTATGAGGAGGTATTAGCAGGACTGAGCTACACTGTTCTTATTATTAATATTCACATCCTTTATTATTCTCATACAGGCAGGAGACTGTGACATGTTTCCAGACTTGTTGCAGTCTAATATTTCACATAAAAAGCTGTGTCCCTCTGAAATGTGGTAGGGTTGACATATAAAGAGGCATAAAATAAAAAGACTTAATAAAAGTATAACTCTGTACTTCATTACTTGAGTAAATGTTCACAGTAGTTACTTTCCACCACTGGTAACGGAGTCTAATTGTGGATCAGTTTTAGCTGCGGTGGGGCTGCTGTCTGTACTTTCTGTCATTAGTAGTTATTTAACATGCTGTGAAGCACACACTGTGTTAGGAGAGGCTTCTTGTGTTTCTGACTGCCACTGTCTGTTCACACAGTCTGTGCTGTAAGTCCTACTAGGACCCCAACTCACTGTAGAAAACTAAGACACATGGAGGAAGTCACCAGCTGTTCAAACAAGACTGATGACAAAGACATATCAGAGGAATGTTGTTCATAGTCTGGTGATGTTACAATGTATGCATCACTGAACATTAGTTGAACCCTATTTAGAAAGACACTCTTCATATGAAGAGTTAAATCATGTAAAGTAAAAGGACCTTACCTGAGCTGTGAGATAAAAGGCAGAAACTGTAGGAAACTCCTCACTTCACTCTCTTCATGTGACCAGTCTATCAGCTTCACTTGTTTCTTCTCTGGTTGGAGTTTCAGCACTTCCAGGAGGATGGAGGTCTTTCTCTCTGAGAGGTCTATGATCCAGACTGAAGGAGCTGACTGGAGAACTGACTGTAATGATGGAAGGAGACTCAGACCTGTTTCAGTCTCACAGTCCTTCAGGTGGGAGTACAGATCCAGCAGGAAACCACTCTGATATCTGTGATCATTATTATTTAAAGGGAATGTTTTGTATGAGCACACTGATGATAACAGCTTCAGCATCTTCTCTCCTGTCTGTTCTCTCTCTGCTGCTGCACAGAACAGAGTCCCAAAGAACTTGATTTCTTTAGAACGATCTGACCAGTAAGGATCAATACTGAAATAATAAAAGGAAACATTTAGTGATTTGGTTTCATCTGCATAAACACAACAAGTCACTACTGATGGACTCCATCTTGTACATGTGTGAACTGTAAACAATCTAATGACATGTTGACTGAACATCATGTCTGGACTTTGACTGACTCACAACACAAACACTCATCCTGTCTCTGGACTTACTGCAGGTTTGCTTCCTACTGGTTTAGTTCACTTTATATCATTTATAATGATCGCAAAGTCTGCCTTTGTGTACGGCAATTATGAATGGGGGACCTATTGGTTATTATTTTCCTTCACATATTTAAAGTGCTGTACTTATGAATATTATCAGTTGCCTGTAATGATTACACAGGATATGAATAGGGTCTGTTATTGTTATTATTATATTTTACCTGGCTTGTATGAATTGTGACGGAGATGGTGCGTGCAGACAAGGGAAGCAAGCGATGTTTAGTGGAGTCAGAGAGCACGGTTTTCCGGCGATTGCTCGGCAAAAGGATCCGAAGCAAGTGTTTCATGGATTACGAAGCTGGAGACTTCAATGGAAACGGCACAGAGGACCACCAGCTAGACGGGCTGTGGTGAGGTAGTGTGAGTTCTGTGGACAAAGGAACCGCGGCGTCTCGCCACGCTTCACCTGTTGGTGACTTTGTTTTGGGGATTTATTTGTCATCGGACTGTTTTGTTTTACTTTAAGGAACGTTGGAACTAATGGGACTCTGGGTTTGAGTGATAGTTTGTAAATGATTAGTTTATTGTGCCGGACGGAGTACAGCGGAGCATCACGGTTTGTGTTTTGTTTGCTGCATCCTGTATGCCTTATGAATTTGCTGTATATTAATATATGGTGTTATATTTAACTGGCTGTGTGGTTTCGTTTGTGTCTGATGTGGTCCGTCATTATAGTGAATAATAGAGAAACTTTCATCGTGTTTTTGTGTGTTCAACCATGTTATGCAGTCAGATGTAGTGTCTGTTTACCACCAACTCAGATCCGCCCGTTCCCTTTAATTCTAGCGTATGTACTTTTCCCTTTTTAGTTTTATATAATAAGGTGAATTGTTACAATTTATAACAGACTGATGTTATATAATAACAAAATATGTTCTCATGTTTTAAGGGTTTATTTTTAATCTGCTGAGATGTAAATTAAATAAAGCCAACAGCAGTTTTACCTGCAGGTCTTTTCATTTGTGTGTGATGTGTTTTTATCTCTGTATGAGGAGGTATTAGTAGGACTGAGCTACACTGTTCTTATTATTAATATTCACATCCTTTATTATTCTCATACAGGCAGGAGACTGTGACATGTTTCCAGACTTGTTGCAGTTTAATATTTCACATAAAAAGCTGTGTACTCCCAAACTCTTTGCTCTGCTTTACTGGTTTGGTCAGACAGAGACCTTCATGAAGACAAGTTAGCTTTACTGACGGTGATGTTTCATGTTGAACGTCAGACGACTAGAAGCATGACTGAGTGGTTTGACACGAGGTGCACTGGAGTAAGAGCATGATTATACTGACACTGTTATTTATTGAATGGAGATCTACTTCTGAATGAAGAATGCATTCTGAATCACAACACCACAAATCTGACTGAAGCGTTTTAGTACTGTAGCTGGTCGTGGAGAAGTAAATATGATCCGCTTTAGTTTAATAACTGTTGGGTTGTTTAATCTATAATAAAAACTCATGTTTTATCAAATCATGTAAAGTAAAAGGACCATACCTGAGCTGTGAGATAAAAGGCAGACACTGTAGGAAACTCCTCACTTCACTCTCTTCATGTGACCAGCCTCTCAGCTCCACTTGTTTCTTCTCTGGTTGGAGTTTCATCACTTCCAGGAGGATGGAGGTCTTTCTCTCTGAGAGGTCTATGAACCAGACTGAAGGAGCTGACTGGAGAACTGACTGTAATGATGGAAGGAGACTCAGACCTGTTTCAGTCACACAGTCTTTCAGGTGGGAGTACAGATCCAGCAGGAAATAACTCTGATATGTGTGATAATCATTATCATCATCATCATCATCATAATAATTTAAAGGGAATGTTTCATATGAGCACACTGATGATAACAGCTCCAGCATCTTCTCTCCTGTCTGTTCTCTCTCTGCTGCTGCACAGAACAGAGTCCCAAGGAATCGGATCTCTTCTGAAGGTTCTGATGACTGAGGCACAAAACTGAAATAACGAGGATAAAAAAAAACATGTGATGAATGTCTTTTCAATAAAATAGAACTAAAACTTTTCTCCGTGAACTGCAGTAAGAAATCCTTTATAATTTAATCTGCACCTGAACTGAAAATAGACGAGACGGCTTCTAGTAACCAGAGAAATAAAGAAGGAGGTAACCAGTTACCTGAGCTGTGAGATAAAAGGCAGACACTGTAGGAAACTCCTCACTTCACTCTCTTCATGTGAGCAGTCTCTCAGCTTCACTTCTTGCTTCTCTGGTTGGAGTTTCAGCACTTCCAGGAGGATGGAGGTCTTTCTCTCTGAGAGGTCTATGGACCAGACTGAAGGAGCTGACTGGAGAACTGACTGTAATGATGGAAGGAGACTCAGACCTGTTTCAGTCTCACAGTCCTTCAGGTGGGAGTACAGATCCAGCAGGAAACCACTCCGATATGTGTGATCATTCTTATTTAAAGGGAATGTTTCATATGAGCACACTGATGATAACAGCTCCAGCATCTTCTCTCCTGTCTGTTCTCTCTCTGCTGCTGCACAGAACAGAGTCCCAAAGAACTTGATTCCTTTAGAACGATCTGACCGGTGATGATCAATACTGAAATAATAAAAGGAAACATTTAGTGATTTGATTTCATCTGCATGAACACAACAAGTCACTACTGATGGACTCCATCTTGTACATGTGTGTACTGTAAACAATCTAATGACATTATGACTGAACATCATGTCTGGACTTTGACTGACTCACAACACAAACACTCATCCTGTCTCTGGACTTACTGCAGGTTTGCTTCCTACTGGTTTAGTTCACTTCATATCATTTTGTAATGATCACAAAGTCTGCCTTTGTGTACGGCAATTATGAATGAGGAACCTGTTGGTTATTATTTTCCTTCACATATTTAAAGTGCTATATTTATGAATATTATCAGCTGCCTGTAATGATTACACAGGATATAAATAGGGTCTGTTATTGTTATTATTATATGTTACCTGGCTTGTATTAACTGTGACGGAGATGGTGCGTGCAGACAAGGGAAGCAAGCGATGTTTAGTGGAGTCAGAGAGCACGGTTTTCCGGCGATTGCTCGGCAAAAGGATCCGAAGCAAGTGTTTCATGGATTACGAAGCTGGAGACTTCAATGGAAACGTCACAGAGGACCAGCAGCTAGACGGGCTGTGGTGAGGTAGTGTGAGTTCTGTGGACAAAGGAACCGCGGCGTCTCGCCACGCTTCACCTGTTGGTGACTTTGTTTTGGGGATTTATTTGTCATCGGACTGTTTTGTGTTACTTTAAGGAACGTTGGAACTAATGGGACTCTGGGTTTGAGTGATAGTTTGTAAATGATTAGTTTATTGTGACGGACGGAGTACAGCGGAGCATCACGTTTTTTGTTTTGTTTGCTGCATCCTGTAAGCCGTATGAATTTGCTGTATATTAATATATGGTGTTATATTTAACTGGCTGTGTGGTTTTGTTTTTGTCTGATGTGGTCCGTCATTATAGTGAATAATAGAGAGAAACTTTCATCGTGTTTTTGTGTGTTCAACCATGTTATGCAGTCAGATGTAGTGTCTGTTTACCACCAACTCAGATCCGCTCGTTCCCTTTAATTCTAGCGTATGTACTTTTCCCTTTTTAGGTTTATATAATAAGGTGAATTGTTACAATTTATAACACACTCATGTTATATAATAACAACATATTTTCATATGTTTTAAGGGTTTATTTTTAATCTGCTGAGATGTAAATTAAATAAAGCCAACAGCAGTTTTACCTGCAGGTCTTTTCATTTGTGTGAGATGTGTTATTATCTCTGTATGAGGAGGTATTAGCAGGACTGAGCTACACTGTTCTTATTATTAATATTCACATCCTTTATTATTCTCATACAGGCAGGAGACTGTGACATGTTTCCAGACTTGTTGCAGTTTAATATTTCACATAAAAAGCTGTGTACTCCCAAACTCTTTGCTCTGCTTTACTGGTTTGGTCAGACAGAGACCTTCATGAAGACAAGTTAGCTTTACTGACGGTGATGTTTCATGTTGAACGTCAGACGACTAGAAGCATGAGTGAGTGGTTTGACACGAGGTGCACTGGAGTAAGAGCATGATTATACTGACACTGTTATTTATTGAATGGAGATCTACTTCTGAGTGAAGAATGCATTCTGAATCACGACACCACAAATCTGACTGAAGTGTTTTAGTACTGTAGCTGGTCGTGGAGAAGTAAATATGATCCACTTTAGTTTAATAACTGTTGGGTTGTTTAATCTATAATAAAAACTCATGTTTTATCAAATCATGTAAAGTAAAAGGACCTTACCTGAGCTGTGAGATAAAAGGCAGACACTGTAGGAAACTCCTCACTTCACTCTCTTCATGTGAGCAGCCTCTCAGCTTCACTTGTTTCTTCTCTGGTTGGAGTTTCATCACTTCCAGGAGGATGGAGGTCTTTCTCTCTGAGAGGTCTATGGACCAGACTGAAGGAGCTGACTGGAGAACTGACTGTAATGATGGAAGGAGACTCAGACCTGTTTCAGTCTCACAGTCCTTCAGGTGGGAGTACAGATCCAGCAGGAAATCAATCTGATATATGTGATCATCATCATCATCATATAAAGGGAATGTTTTGTATGAGCACACTGATGATAACAGCTCCAGCATCTTCTCTCCTGTCTGTTCTCTCTCTGCTGCTGCACAGAACAGAGTCCCAAAGAACCGGATTTCTTCTGAAGGTTCTGATGACTGAGGCACAAAACTGAAATAACAAGGATTAAAAAAACATGTGATGCACAATTTATATCAAACAACACTCAACATCTCTCTGAACTGTTGCATAAAACTTCTCGTTTCTAGTGAAAACAGAAATGGTTAGAAAGGTAACCAGTTACCTGAGCCGTGAGATAAAAGGCAGACACTGTAGGAAACTCCTCACTTCACTCTCTTCATGTGAGCAGCCTCTCAGCTCCACTTGTTTCTTCTCTGGTTGGAGTTTCAGCACTTCCAGGAGGATGGAGGTCTTTCTCTCTGAGAGGTCTATGGACCAGACTGAAGGAGCTGACTGGAAAAGTGGCCTCAGTTTTGGAATGACAGCTGAAAACCCTTTAGTCTCGATATGCTGATAAAAGTCAAGAAGGGTGTTATTTAAGTCAGTGGTGACAGAAAACAATGAGAAGAGCGTCTTCACTTCATTGAGAACGCTTTCTCCTTCATGAAGTGCTGCTTTCAGGCATAAATCCAGTAACAGCTGCTTCTTATTCCTCTCCAGTGTCCGTTGCTCCTGGTCCTGTAATGCTGGACCTCTGTGTGTCATCCTGAAGCTGCATGATAACAAACAGATGTAACAGTACATGTACAGTAAAACTCTTTAGCATCCACAGTTGTAAACAGACACAATGTTAACACTGTGCTGATGTTAGATATGATCTATGACATGTAAACAAGCTTTACTGCATTAAGCCTCTGTTATACTTTCCACGAGGACGGTCACACGGATATGAGCCGACGAGGAAGCGTGAAAATTACCATTTCTAATGCTGCGATGAATGATATTAGAAATACATGAACGTTTACTTGTCTGCTGTGTATTAAGTCTCCACCTTAATGCTGATCCACATATCTGCATTAAGGTGGAGACCTCCCACCAAAGAATCAACGGTTTTACAAAAGGATCAAATTTAAAGTGTGTGGAATCAGCAGCACGTAAAAACAGAAGCTACATACCTGAGTGAGCTGATGTGTGGCAAAGCCTCTAAGAGAGACGTGCACAGACTCTGGCAGACTGGAGTGTCTCTCTCCCAGTGGAGGCAGACATTAACCTTCGTAGGAATCCTCTGCATGACTCTCACTGCTCTTTCAAACAGCTGTCTTTGACCCTCAACTGGAAGGTGCAACTGATTTCCATCAAGGCCAAGTAAGCTGATGTGGTCCATCTGCCCTTCACTCAGAAGCAGAACCCTCCACAGCTGCAGCAGCAGAGGGTCACACCTTTAATTTGAAGAATAATCAGAGACCACTTCATCATTATTAAAATAACTGAATAGAGAAACAGTAAAGGATCATAAAAAAGTGTTTATGCACAGATGCTACAGCTAAATTGAATTGATTTCTGTTCTATTTCCTCATCCTCAATAAGTCTTGGATTAATTGATGAAAATAAGTGGTTACACATGAAGAAGAACAGTTCAATTGTACTTAATTAGATGTGTTGTAACCGTAACAGTCATTTGACACTTAAAACACATGCTCACTCATACCTTTGGATGTTTTTAAGGCATCCAAATAGTTGTCTCATTCCTTGTTCTGATACCATGACGTCCTCAAGGTTCAGCGATATTTTCCTCTCCGTCGACTGAGCGACCACATAGGCCACAGCACAGCAGGGGTGAGGGTCCAGACTCTCTCCACTGAGATCCAGATGGTAGTCCAGCTTGTCCAGGAGGTACCTGCATGCTTCAGGACACTGGGACTCATACAAGCACTGGCATAGGAACAGTATGCCCACATTAAGCCCACTGTCCTCAGGACCAGCCTCATCTTTCTCACACAATGTGTCGATCATTTCCTCAAAGAACCAGTTCGATGTATTCTTGAGGTCCTGAGCTGGAATCAGAAACTTCATGAGACTCGGGCTCTTCACATTCAACAATCTACACATGAAAGGGATCAGATGTTTCATGTGTTTCTTCTCCTCAGTGAGGCATTGCTGAAACACATCCTTGATTTGTTCTGGATTCCTCAAGAGCCACAGCGCTGCAAAAAACTCCTGCATGGTGTAATGGAGAAATGCATATGTGGTGGTTATCTCCGTGGGGTGGACTTTGATAACAAGTGGATTCAGGAAGGAAAGGACACAGCTGTCTTCACAGGGACGTTTTGTCAAGTTCACATATTTTCCTTCAGTTGCATGAAAAGCAACCTCAGCCAAAGATAGTATTTCATCCCAGTTAGTCTTGCTGAAGAAATTTAGATCTTTGGTTTTTTTTGGGTTGTTGATCTTAAGGCAATGGCGAACAATATTGATGTAGATGTCAGCTATACTGCACGGCTGTGGAGAGTCTTCTGGTGTCTCAAATGAAAAGCAGACAGACACCATCAGTGCGTACATTGGGACATGGCAAAGAGTGAACAACTCCAAGTTGCTCAAAACCTTCTTCTGTTCCTCTCCGAGCATTGCAGATAAGTATGTTTTTATGGCCTGCTCATTAAAGCCTTTCACTTCCACTCTGACAAAGTCTTCAGAAGGGAAGTCTTCTTCATCATCCGGTCTCAAAGTCACAATGATCTTGGCCTCAGACAGTAGGTCCTTCTTTACAATCCTCTCCACTAATGGATGGTCAGACAGATCTGTGATTCCATCAAAAATGAGCGTGACATTGTCACAGTTGTTCTTTATGTCCTGTAAAACCTCTTCTTTGCCTTCATCTGGTTCACTGTACACACCGAAGAGAAGATCCTCCAAGTTCTTGATGTCGGATTTTTTTCTCATGTCAAAGTAAAACATGTAATCAAGCTCCTCGTTGTCTCTTTCTGCCCACAGTTTCAACATTTGGTGAGAGACTGCTGTCTTTCCAATCCCAGGTTTACCAACCAACAGTATGTTTCTACCTGTTTTCAGCAGGTCACTGGGGGAAGTTTCTGCTTTGTTCTCGGGGATGTATGTCATTAACTTTTTAGGGCGACTCTTCTTGCCTTTCTTGCTCTTGAAGTTCTTGACTTTAACTGGAGAAGAAAAGTTTTGTGTTTCTAACACAAGTGACGTGTACGACAGATCGGGCTTATTGTTTCCTTCAAGCAGATTATTGTTTGCCGTCCAAAACTCACTTGATATTTTTTGTGCTTTTGCCTTCAACGTTGCCTGATATCTGTGGCACGGCCTTGGGCCTAAAATAAAAACAATAGTGAGTAAATAAATATACTATATATAATACTACAGCACAGTATTTGCACTTACACACATTAAAGGGTAACTTTGGTATTTTTCAACCTGGAGCATATTTTCCCATGTTTTTGTGTCCAAGTGACTAATGGGGACAATCTTTTTTAATTGGTCCAGTATCAGAGAACCCTGGGGGTACCCAGATATGTCAGATATGTGTAGTGAATTAAAAACCACAATATTTACCTCAATATTTAAGTAGAAGTAGAAAGTAGAAATACTCAAATAAAAATTAAGTATCTCTAATTTGCACAGAAAATGTTTATTGACAGCTATATTTACTGTCCATTGTATTTGTTATTCTTGTTTTGTTTCTTACCTATTTGTTACGCGTTTAAAATAGACAAATGAAAATAAAGTGGAACAAATAGTTGTCACTGTCTACATGAATAGTATATGACTGTATGAAAATAATGCACGAAAGGCATATTGTTTGTTTTCATGATCTCCTTTCCTTTCATAGAGGATGGTGCAGTGTATCCTAAGCTAAAGGAGATAAGAAAGGAAGCAATGAAGCACATTGACGGTGTGATCACATTATAGCCCGTTCAGCAGCTGACGTCTGCAGCGTTCTCCCTCAATACTAAACCAGTTTAAAACACTGTTGTTCCCATTCGTCACAAAAACATGGGAAAATAGGTTGAGAAATACCAAAGTTACATCAAATCAGCCCCATAAAGCTAAATAATAAAGATGTAACACACACTATCAGTTAGAACTGTGCTTTCACATACCTTTTAAGTAGCTTGTATCTGTTTGTGAGTCTTCGTTGAAGGAAAAGCAGCTGATCCAGTAGTGCAGGTCAAACTTCTTGGTCTCAGGAGAAGCTGCAGCCGTTTTCTTCGGGAGAAGGGATGTCCTCCCTGAGTTCCTCTTTCTCGTCACGTCAACAATCCAGAGGAACTCGTAGCAGGCATCTTCACCCTTTCTTATCACCGAGTCCAGTATTTTTCTGCGTTTATCGTAGTCATTTTGCTCTGCCTCTATTACGCAAACCTCTTCATTAATCAAAACGCCTTTCTGATTCAAGTTCTCCAGAATCACTGAGAGATTCTTTAATTCTTCCACGAGATACTTTCTGGCATTTTTGACGTAATCTAAGGCAGACTGTGTTGTACAAGCCATGTGTCCTTACTTCTGTGTGTTCTGCACACGGATCCAACTTCAATGATCTGGAGAACAAAATAAAAGCTTATATTAAAAGTGAATTACAACAATGATTCTGACTGTGATGTATGAACTATTATGTAAAACCTCTCAAATCTTTCAGAGTAACTTGTCTAAACATCATGCAGCTGATGCAACATTTAAAAGTTTATCAATTCCAAGATGTCTTTCTGAAGAATGTGCTTCCCAAGATAAGAGGGTGGGGAAGCAAACATCCATGTATCATATTTACAGATCTATCTCCACACTACATTTATACTGTCTGCAGAACAGGAAAAAGGCCTGGCTGAACCCGCTCGTTTTCTCAATGGTGTGCCTTTAACTGAAACATGCTTAAAGAAATCTGTACCTGACTGATATGTAATACAAATATATTCAGGGTAGGAGGAGTATCAATTGGTATCAATGTAAAATTAAGCTGCATATTTAATTGATTAATTAGTATTTCTCGACCCATTCATCTTAAGTAATTTGTTCTCACTGATTCTCTTTCAGCCTTGATAATTTAGCTTCAATGCTTTCTCCCTACTTTGAGATTGGAGAACGTGCACATCTTACAACCTTTAAAAGAAAACTTAACACACATTTTGTACTAATCACTTTTACCTTTTGCATCTTTTACTCTGCTACAGTATTTTATTGTTAACTTTCTTATTATAGTAAGTCGCTTTTATTTGTTGCATTTTTGTTCGTTATGTTTCTAATTTTGCATCTTCTTTTTTGTATATTGTGAGGCATATTATTGATTTTGCATGAACTGTTATTATAAATAGTTTCATTATTTTTTTGAAGTCACAAAACAGTTTTAAAGGGCAGAAAAAAATACATACATAATGCAGTAACAAAGAAGACAGCGACAGCTAAACAAGTGATAATAGTGGACCACACTGAACACATGCAGGTTGTATATCAGACACACTTACACATAATAGTGGACCACACTGAACACATGCAGGCTGTATATCCGACACACTTACACATAATAGTGGACCACACTGACCACATCCAGGCTGTATATCAGATATACTTACACAGAGGCCTCAAAGTTCCCCCTGATGATAGACTCCATCAGCTCTTCATTGCCTTTAGTTGTGATTTCTCTGATGACAAGAAAAAAGTCAAGTTAAAGCAGCCTGAGATGAAAACGTACTTTCACCTCTTAAGCACTTGTTTCAGGCGAAGACAACAACCTAAGATGTTGTTTTAAGTATTTATTCTCTTAAAAAAACAAAGTATTGAACATCAACTAAACATAAACACAGTACAGGTAAGTGTTCTTTTCACTAAACATGCAAATATACAACATTATTTAATACATGGGTCTCTGTCAATGTAACTAGCTGAGCATTTAAATACAAATACACCTAATTTGTCACATATCTTCACAAAACAAACAGCTTTGATTATATATATATAAATATGCAATTACAGGGAAGTGCAGAGCCTCACCTGTTATCATGAAAAGTAAAAAACAAATAATGATGAAATGAAATAAATATTTATATTTATCTACTGATCTGTGCTATAAGTGTAATTTCTGTATGATTCCAATAATTCCTATAATCAAAATCGCTGACTTTGCGCATGTCCTGTTCAAACAGAGAGGAGACACCGAGCTGTGCCTCACCTCAGATTGCACAATCCCTCAAACTGGGTTGAGCGCGTGCCTTTTGCTTTCTCATTGTTTGTCACCACTGTAATATTTGTAGACACTTGTATTATATGTCCTTTCTTTCCATAGAATAGACCATGTATTTCACGTATGTGTAGAACGTGTTTAGTTTTGCTGATCTGACAGAAACCGCAGAGAAAAAGCACAGAAGGGGGCGTGCGTCAGCGTCAAGCTGCACAGAGCAGATCGAACCAGACAGGAAGTCACACACCGAGAAGGGATAGAGCATCCGGTAATTTTTCAAAATAAAACACTATGTGCAGACTTCCGCCTACTTACCCGCGGTAGAAGCACACAACACATGGACATATTACCAAATCAACAGCAATTAAACGTCGGACAGGTAACCTGTTATGCGTTTGTTGTTCTCTTTATCCGTTGTTGTTACACAGATTATCGCGGGATCTCGCGATTTTCGCGAGCGCTCCGCTTCTGAAACGCTCGCGGCGCACACGCTCCCGGTGGAATCAAACACCTTACCTGTGTGTGTAAATAATGCGGATATTAAATATGAAAAACAACCAGTAGTCAATGTGCAAGCTGCCAATTGAATGGTGATTTAAGCTACTCTATTGGGTTCATATATTTGCCTCACCAGCCACGAACCTCACCGCACGTCACTGATTAATTATAATTAATCAGTAACCACCTTGTTACCACCTGTCTGCACAGAGAAGAATACTGAGACACTTTGAGGAAGTACTGGGATGTTATTGAACTCAAACAGTCCTAAATCTGAAATAAAGAGGTTTACATGAGCTACTAAAATAAAGAAACAGACATACTTCTAAACATTCTAATCATCACATGTTTATCTAAAATGATTAGACTTTGGACAATGCCCCGTAGTAACAAAAGACCTCTGTGGTCTGTTCCTCTTGATCTCCCTTTAAAAACATGTTCTTCTCTTCTTCCTCACTAGACACGCGCTCTACAAGAACAGTCCATGAGCAGTTACCTCTCCTGTGTGGCCCAGTGGAGCCTCTCATCCCTCGGGGAGGTGGACTGGGTTTCTCTCTGTGTCAGCAGGTCCAACCGAACAGCCTCATTCATGCACAATGTCTGCACAATGTCTGAACGTTTCCTGCTCCGTTTTTACTTTCACTCGATGCTGGAAGAGGCCACAAGATGTCGCTATTGACCAGCAGACAACAAGCTGAGAGATGAACTCCAGACTCTGAACCACGATCTAAACCAGAAGTTATCCTCCAGTTATTATTATTTTGTTTATTCACGTATCTTTACTGATATAAACGACACAAATGTATTTATTGTACTTCTACTGCACTACACCTCAGAGTTATTTATTGTATTTCTACTACATCTCAGAGGTATTTAATTACCGTCTAATTTGTAGATGCACAACCGGATCGATGCAGGTGAAGCAGGACTTCTTGTTGATGTGTAGCACATGTCCTCTGAAGTGCATCCTCTTCTGGAAAAACTGCTTTCTAAATGACATTTCTGAAAAAGTCCCTTCAGGAATGCCAGTATTTTAAACACAGATTTACCAAAAATGCTGTAGTGTACTGTAATTTAATACAAATGTCCCACTTCTTTTCTTCATGATTCCTTTTTTTTTTAATGTTAACTTTAATAATTACTTCCTTGACTATCTTTCAATGGTTTATGTAGGCCTTTACCTCGTACACGATTGTCAACTTTGTTTACCTTTACTTTATTCACGCAACTATTAACGCAGCTATTTTAGCATCTATTCCTATTTTATTCATGGTTGCACATACGCTGGTGCCGAGGAGGACTTGTACCTGGCACGGGCGCCTTTCGTGTCGTGAACAAACCTCCTGCGCCACCAACGCAAGTACACACATGACGCTTCTCTTTGCATATTTGACCAAACAATTTGGGTTTCATGAATCTCCCTTTGAATTAAGTGTTAATTTAAAAAGTTTAATCAGTCAAAAATGCAGAACATTTAAGTGCAATAAATCTTATTGAGAGTTCTCTTTGAGGATGCAAAAAACCTTTTGCACGGTGCAGGAATTAAACTTTTTGGAGCATTTAAGGTTGATAACGAGTAGCTAGGCAGCTTCTAAAACGTGCAGTTTCCACATCAACTTTTGACCAGAAAAATATATCACATGTTCTACCACTTTGATGATCATATAAAGACAAAAACTGGAGATTTGAACTGTAAGAGGTGAAAATAAACAAGAGATTAGATGAACATTTGGTCTACTAAACAGCTGCTTCACCTTTTAAGAACATGACTATAGGAACAAGAGCGTCACTGCAAAGAAAAAGAAAACAACCTCGTCAGTTCATCAACTCTTTGTTTTCATTTCACAACAAACTAAAAATTTCTGTCTTAATCTCGACTGTTAGAAAAAATATATATTAAACTCTGTTAGTACACAGCTCCCACAAGACAGAAACATAAAGTGCTCTGTGCCTCATAGTGGAGGGTTTGGAACAACACGGAACGCAGATTGGACAAGTTACAAAAACATGAACTACCATCGGTAGAGTTTCGACATAAATAAGCTCAGAAATTCATATCAATAAGAAATACTGCATGCAAACTCCCGCTAACATTAATCTCTGATGTACCAATGCCCGCTGCACAGAAAAATACAATCAAAAAAAGAAAATAATAGAGAAAAAGTGGTGGTCCAGCATGAAGAGCGTTTGTTTCACTTCCCTCTTTGCTTCAACGCCTCCACGAGTTCAGTCGCGGCCTGATGTCGACACAGACCAGGAACATTTTGATTTAACAAACGCAATACAAAGAAATCAATGACAATTAACTTTCATGTAATTTGCCTTGTTATTTCTCATCAAACCGTAATAACCACATGCACTTAAAAGTAGACACTGACCTGCGAGGTATCTGGCACCGACTAACATCAACATGCTGCCCATGATGTAGAAGCCCAGGGGGACGCTGCTGAAGATACTCGTCTCACCTTTCGGTCATTTAAACAACGAGAAGAGCAATTACACAACAAAACAAACGCACCATGAAAAAGACAGAATTCAACGACACCAACCAACTGACAGATACGGTCACACACACATTTATATCAGGAGATATTTTGTGCGTCAATATTTAATGTAACGCCTAAATAAGGTGTCGCATAAAATGAATAATTTACAAAACAGTACAGGAATTAGACACGTCCATTACTTGCAGGTTAAGCCTCAAACATGTTCAAGTATAATACTGTAGTCTACAAACGCAACATGCCGACACACATGAGAGCAGCGAACGCGACGTGACTCTTATTGGTGAACTGAGTTAACCCACAGATGATCCTGTGAATCAGAGGACGGCCACGTGAATAACTTCAGACGATGATTTCATTCTTAACTACGCTGCCGAGTAGATCTCGGACTTACCCTCGAGCACTGGGCTCCCAGTACGGAGCATAAAGACCCGAAAAAGCAGGAACAAAATAACAGCCGTAGGATGTACCGACCGATGCAGCCAGCTTCTCTGCAACGGGAAAGGAAGGGGAAAAGGGTTCACCAAAAGTAAATCACAATACATCAACATTCTTCTTCAAAGAGCAGCACATACCGAGCTCTTCAGATGATCCGATGATCCCCAGATTGTCCTGCAGCCAACGAACCACGGCTCCAGCAATGGCCACAGAGCCCTGGTGGGAAGCACCCGAAAGAACATCTTTTGAGATTAGAGTGATTATACGGAACACAATGAGAGGAATATTAGTGCATTTAAGATACTGTACCTCGAGTGCGTAGCAGGCAGGTTTGTCTCGGCCCAGTTTGTAGGCCACAGTGGTCAGCAGGCCGTGGTCAGACATTACAGGCTGCAAACGACAGAAGAACAATGCCACTGTGTGCAGAATGTGCTCCGATGTCACCTTGAATGAATCGATCTGTAGTATTGTACCTTTTCTCCCGTGTTTCGCAGGAGAAAGCAGCCAGTGCCATACCTGAAAACACAAAATACATCAAACTACTGATACTAGAACCGATACTTCTGAAGAGAATAAAAACACACGGAGACACTTACGTGTTTTTAGCCTGCCCGTCCTGAAAACACATCTGTCCAACCAGCGCTGCCGACTGATCCCCAAGACACTGTGTTTGATTCACACATGAATATGAAACATTGAATGCCTCAAATACTTCAGAGATTAGATGGAGAGAAAACGCTGGAAAGTGAAACTAGAGGTGAACTCACTCCTGAAATGGGGATACCTGAGAGAGCTCCAGATTTCTGCCAAAAGAAAAGATGAATTGTTTAATAAGAGTCCCATTAAAAGAGCATTTTGAGTGTTGCGATAGCTTCACGGCCTTGGACATGGATGGAATATCAAATAAGGAGGTTCAAACTATTCCTGTTAATAGGATGGACTGTTCAAATGTCATTGCTACTTTAAAAAAGAAAAATGTGGAGAAATGGTTTATGAACTGAGGATGTGCTTTTTTTCAGAAATAAGTTAAAATTGTAACGATTAAAACCTTGAACTT
This sequence comes from Leptoclinus maculatus, assembly GCA_032191485.1. Lineage (NCBI taxonomy): Eukaryota > Metazoa > Chordata > Actinopteri > Perciformes > Stichaeidae > Leptoclinus > Leptoclinus maculatus. Next base: position 5,188,180 of record JAVDOI010000021.1, on the reverse strand, counting down.
AAACATGCATATCACATGCACATCAAACTAAAATGTCTTCACTCCTACACGTGAGGCGATCTCTGTTTTAGTTATCGATGTTTAAAGAGAAAAGTCGATTCAATAAAAGAGTGAAGAGATTTCGGGACGTTGCAGAGGAGGACGGCCCGTCAATGACAACCAGCAGAGTGACATGCCACCACAGAAGCAATGAGGGACGGGGGCGCCAACACACCGTACATGTACGCACTCGTGTGTCACTGAACACGTTTTTGTTACACACCAACGCCTGCAATCAAGCTGTGTCCCTGCTGTCTGTTTGGTTAAACTGTTTTGGGTTTGCACCAACTCTTGAGCAGCTAAATGCTCCACCATAAATCAGCGTTTTGCATGGAGGCTCCGTTCACTGGTGCTCAAAATACAGCTCAGCTACTGAGGCATAAGCCTTCACGGGAATCTTGGAAATGCACTGAGCGACGGCGTGTCGGAGGTTGCTGTGCATGATGAGGAAGATGATGTGATGGCGAGTATTACTTACCCGGCTAGAACAAATTTTCTACCAGTGAGAGAGGAGAGACTATGGCACACAAGATAAAAGCCTAAAATAATGTATCAGTCCACCTTTCATGCACTTAAAACAGGACACCACTAGAGTCACACTAGACACAGCAATGACAATATTAGGATAACACATTAATATGATGGACTCATTGTAGGAAAATTGTGAGCAGTTGACTTTATACGCATGCGTGCTTACCATGAGACCGTAGATTTCTGAAGAACTCCTCACTCGGGGCAAGATCTCCATGGGAATACCAAAATACCTGACGGGAAAGAGCAGCAGAATGATTGAGCCAATTCTGCTTTCCAGGCTATTAATATTTATGAATGAAAAGGCAAATGACAGACGGATGCCGTATGTGCAGAGTTCTGGGTCCCAGTCCAAAGTGTGGATGTTAAACAACATGGTTCTGCTGGCGTTGGTCACATCTGTGCAGTGGACTCCGCCTGACTTGCCTGGAGTTTTGTTGATTAGACGTTCAACTGTCGATTGAGTCCGCAGGTCGAGCCAAACTGAACGACCAACGCAACAAAAATCAATCAATCTGCCGTTTGTGTCTACATCCAGACTATTTACATTAGTAAAGAATGTCACATCTGTGCCAGGATGAATGGAAATGAAGGAAACACAACATCAAAACTTTACCGATTGCATTGTAGAGGGGCTCCCCCGTCTCTTTGTCCCAAACAAGCGTGGTCTCTCTTTGGTTGGTCACTCCAATAGCTGGACAGATTCAAGCATCAATTTCCAAAGACACCTCCATAGAGGCTGCATTATTCCCTCTCTATTCCCACTGCATAAGAAAACACTACACAATCTCTATGTACACAAATTAACACTATATTTTCACGGCACTGGCATTACATAACTGACATATTTGTAATTTTTCATGACGTTCATTCAGTTGGTCTGTGTAACGTTCCTCTTCTTCACAAACCTGAAGACTCCACCATAGTTCCCACGGAACATGTAAACACTAGTCAACTTGCAACCATCTATGAGATGAAACAGAAAATAAATAGTCAATATAGTAATATTGAAAAGGAAAAGCAGCGTGAAGCTAAAAGATACTTGTCATATAAGGCCTACATGGAGTATTTATTCTAATGAAATAAGTTTGAAAGCATTTAGAGGGGTAAATGTTTGTTAATCAAGTAACCAACTCAGGTAAAAATACAGCTCCAACTTCTTTCTGCCAATAATCTATAAATAATCACTAAATATGTTGTCCCACCCGTGATCATCTTATTGAAGAATGGATGTGACTTTATTCTACGTTAGTCATTTGTTTTTTCAGTCTTTAGCATTGAAACACTCAAAACTCTCCAACATGCGCTATATTATGTACATCTGTCCACAAGTCTCACCTCTGATGTTTTACACATGTAACGAGACAATTATGATTAACAAGAACAATGTTGCAGTATTTAAGCAGTTGGTAATGTTAAGCAATGACAGAATCATGCATGAAGACTATACAGTGCATCATCACACAGCAAAGGAAAATAATTAGTCATTTAACTGCAAGCAGCTTCATTGTTCAAATAAATGAGTTTCTTAAATTCCACAATCTTTGTGATTATTTTATACGCCGTTGTCCTCACCCTGGTTACCGATCAATAAAGGGCTGAAGAAACATTTGCATTCATGTGACTTTATTCTTTTAATTCTTTCATATAACAACGGAGCACAGTGCTGTGTGGTTTTGATTTAATCCACACCAACAGAGGAAAAGGAAATAGACAAAAAAAAGGGGAAAACTGAAACCAAACACTTAGTGCATTTACAGACAATATAACAGACTAAATGTGTCAAAGACAACTTTATTTTTTCAAACATATTCTGTATTTAATTTAAGACGGTTGATTGAATATTTCAATCAATTATTCCTTCATAAGTTTTACTTTTTGTGGCCTGTAACTATAACGTCACCTGCTGCACCAGAATAAATAAGTAGCTCCTGTTCAGATTATTGATTTTAACAAATTAATTATTACAACAACTCAGTATCCATCCCCAGCTTGCAGGCAGGAAGGCAGACACAAAGACAGCCGGTATCTTCTCACAGATCGGTCTGATGCAGCTCGGCTAGACCTGCCTGTGCCAGAGTTTGGACTAGCCTGGACTGGCCTGGTATGGTCTGGTCCACTTGGAGTCATCGCGCCAGACCGATCAACACTCCTCACAGGAGACGAAGAGGCCCATGTCTGTGCTACTCGTCTCTGCTTTGCCGACGTCTGCTCCTGCCTTGCAGCTTCCTGTGGTCGGCGTAAGCAGCCGATGCTCATCTGCGATTGGCCAGCTTCTGTTTCGGACTGTTGGACTGAGGTCACCAGCCAGTGTGGCCGACTGTGCTCATTGGTCCGATGATGCGACGGGTGCGGAGGAGAGTAGCTGTCAGAGGTGGAGCTACAAAAACATACATATTACATGTTTAAATCCAAACAAAGCACAAGTTGTGGCTGAAAATACATTCAGCATAACCTCTTAGTACATTCTGAGGCTTGCATTTGTCATGTTTCCTACCAAGTTTCTCTGGGATCTTACCTGTTGAATGTCTGAGGGGAAGAGGAGGGTGAAGGGTGAGGTGGTCTGTTGTGTTTATGTGGGCTTGCCATGGTCACATAGTCATCCTGCGGCAGTGCTGGTGGCGACATAATCATGTAACCCAGACCCTGCTCCTCAGCTGGCTCCCAGCTCTCCATCCCGCAGGCTGCAACACTGCAGTGGTCCCCCGTCGCCATTAAAGTTCTTCTGCAGTCGTTTTCCCTCCCTTTGTTCGCTGGGAGATGTTGGTCCATCTTCATTTCCATGTAGCTGCCAGTCTCCGACACGGAGCTCGGATGGGATCCGAGCGGGCCGGGATGTGAGGAGGAGCTCAGAGTGGATTCAGGCTCCGTTTTGTGTGGTTTGTTGAGCTCGAGGTCACATTTAGTTGGACTTTTCTGGATTTCAGGGTTTCTGAGGGGCGGGGCCAGGCGGGAACCAGGTGGTCTCACGTTCACCGGTTTGTCTCTGTGTTTGGGTCTGCAGCGTTTTAGAGCCAGAAGGGTTTGAAGCTGATTGTGGTTGGAGGTCGGTGACCGGCTGAAGTCAGGGAGAGCTCGCAGTGCCCTTACTGTCTCACGAACCACCTCATGAATGTGCTGGGCAACTGCTGGGTTCCCTGTACAGAGCAGACAAAAGAAGTCACGGTCCTATAGTAAGGCAGAAAGAGTGAAATCGGCACATCTTTTACGTCTTAATCACCTTGGTCTCTTGCTCCCATCCAGATCTCTCCAGGACCGTTTGGTGCCGACCTGCCGAGCTCCAAGTAGAACGAACCATCCAAGTGACCAAAGCGCCTAACACTCAGTAAAGGTATTGTGACCGACGGCAAAGTACTGCATGCAGTCACTCGGACCAAGATGAGAGATGTAGCTGTGAGGCAGAGACGGCTCTCCCCAGCCAGGGACTTGGAACAGCCCAGACCTATGGGCTTCACTGTGATGGGCCACACCTTAGGCGACGGTGAAGGGAGCAGAGGCAAAGATCGGGGCAGGGGCATTTATATCTAATGTAAAGCTGGTAGTACTTAAACGTTACAACAAGGAACTCTCATTTTGCTTTTATTTGCTATTAATTTCAGAATTCGGTTGGGTTTTCGTTAGCTTAGAATGAACCCTTCATAACTACATATGGAGCGGTCCTCTTCACGGAGTCCGCCATGTTTCTATAGTACCCCACACCTGACTGGTTGCAATCTGCAACCAAACTGCTAAATGCCAGCAAATCCTGCACACTGTCCCTTTAAATCAAATGCAAAACAATAAAAATCTGGTCTGACCTCTTTGAAGAAAGCAGCGGGGGGCAGGGTGCAATACCCATCATCCTCTTCATCAAGTCCTTCTCCATGCTCTTCATCCTTCCGCTCTTCCTCTATCAGTTTCTTAATGGCCAGATACCAGTCTTCTTGTTCCCACTGGTCCTCCACCACCAGTACCATGGTTTGATCCTTGGCATACAGCGCCACCGTGTGGCCTTTCCTAGCACTGCCACTCCGGCTCACACCAAGACAGCACCTCAGGTAAATCACCCTGGGGAGGAAGGGAATAATCAAATTTCATTTTGGATTGCAGTTACTTTAAAGTCATTTTCCACCATAGTGAAGCCAATGGCCCCGGCTGAACAGTAAGCTGCAGCTGGCGGGGTCCATTCACTTTTAAAGCTTATTATTAATTTAGGGTCCTTACTCAAATCAAAACAAGATATTTTCCTTCAGGCATGAACGTCTATTTTAATCAAAAGCAGTGGCTATATTCAGGATCTCAAACAAATTACTGATGTGCATCAAAAACAGAATTATTCTACGTTTAGCTAATGGCATGCAAGCCCCTTTAAAATCTTGAGTTGGTTAAAGTTGCTTGAACCTACCCTTGCTTGCTCGAGCCAAACAGCGCAGCTTTACCAGCAGACTTCTCCACTGCTGTGAACTTCTCCTGGTTCTTGTACCACTCGAGTCGGCTCGGCCCGGTGTGACTTCCTGCTCTCAGGACAAAATATCTTCTGTGATTCCGATCCAGCTTCCCCAGGTAACCTTGTTTCACCACATGGCTCTGTGGCCCGGAGGAGGTCACGAGGGCGCCGGTCAGAGGGCCCACGATGTTGGAGGTCTGGCTGGTGCAAAAGAGTTCCTCGTAGAAACGAGACGGAGGACTCGACTGCATCTCATCGCGATGCTGCCGAGAATCCTGGTCCCGCTCCATCGGACGATCATTCATCCAGGGAGACCGCAGAGGGGATTCAGCTGGTAGCCATGTTTGGGTGGCGCTGGAAGCAGGTAGAGACCTCTCTTGGTTGGCACAGCTGCTGTGCCCTTCTGCAGTTTCGTTCATTTCAAGCTGAAAAGCTGAAACATGCACACAGAGGAAGAAGAATGAGATACTGGATATTTCTACATTCCTTTTAAAACTGGTTGTATTAGGATTGTCTAAAAATATGGGCTTCTGATGCAGAAAAACATTTACAAGAATAATTGATGAAGTATTTTCCAAATCAAGCATTTTAAACCCTTCAGATGTAATATTACTGCTTTTATGTTGTCTCTCCTTCACTTATCCAATATTAATATCCAGAAATGTTAATACTTCAAATTCTAAGGCCTAACATATTATTTTGTTTATCTCTATTTATCATATGAGGCACATTCACAAACAAGGTTATACAATTCCAACGCTACTTAATCACATTATTTATTTAAATATCCCAGAGTCTCTGGTGTCAAACACTAAAATGTGATTTATTTCTGAGGGATTTTAAATGATGACCTGAAAAAAAACAAGTGTCTAATAGCTGACTTGGTCCATGGAAAAATTAAAAAAATAATATAAGAATAAATGATATATTGATGAATATGAAGACATAAATACACTGCAGTGTTAATTTCCTAGTGCACCAACAGCGGTAAACTATTTTATAATACTTTTTTTAAATAAAAAAATGACAAGCATTACACTGTTTTCCATTTTATAGAATTACAACATCAGTATCTATGGTGTCGAATAAAAAGGGGCAAATACTTCCTTGCATAAATGCCTGGCATTTAGCAAATATGTAATTAAAAAGTAGTTTTGCAAACCTATTACCTGGATGAAGGGAAACATGGGGACACAGGAAACTACCACCAGCTAATTGGAATTAAGCTAATTAACGCGAGCCAGCTTTTCCCACATCATTAAGTCCGAAATGTTGAATTAAAACTCACCGGAAACGGTCTGAAGTTCAAACATTACAGCTGTGCACACGCGCCGTGTCTCCGGCGTTTCATTTCAGGCTATCGGTAGAAGTCCAACAACGATTTCTGAACTTATTTCCCCTTCAGACTCCTGACTTCAGTCTGGACCCGTCTGTCCGCTCAGGTGCAACAGGCAGTCTGCAGAGTCGTGCATGAATGTCGCGGGAGCGCGCACAGCGTGAAAGCAAAAACCAGGCCAACGAGACATTGTGACAAAGTAGTTTACGGTTTAAAAACGATTTATGCTTCTTTGTGGAGTTCATCGATGGTAAATTGAATTTGCTTAAACAGTTGGATAAGTCGAGCACAATCTTTGAAGAGGAAATTAAAATATCTGACTGTAACAAAAATGAAACTTGATCAAATGTATTAATAATAAATATATAAACAGTAACTTTGCAGTTTGTTGTCTTGTGTTTTATTTTGTTTCTTCAATGAAGAATGCCTATTTTAAAACAATGTCAACAAAATTGGCAAGAACAAAATGAAGATGATGAAAATATTAAAAGAAAAAAGAAACCCCTTGAGCACATTGTCCCTTTAAGATAAAATAAACGTGTCAGAATAACAGCAGTGCATGCCTATCAACTCAAGCTAACGGCTAAATACATTCTATACATAAGCGAATTAACCAAGCTCATGGTTGTAATTTCCCATCAACATGACGCAAAGATGTGGGAAATGAGTGGTTATTTTAACAAAGGGAGTGTTAAAATGTGTGCGAATGGTTACAGCACTTGCTCCTGTTGAAATAATTGGGTGGAACAGTTTGGTTTCTGCGTATTTCAACATCAGTAACTTCTCATTGTGAACACAGTCAGAGCAGGGCGACTGTCAAGCGACCTCTGGATACTCGTCGCTCTTCTCTTTCTGTCCCAGGATGTCTCTCCTCTGGGGCGTCCTCTCTCCAGCCCTCAGCTGGACGGGCCTCTGCCGGGTCCTGTTTGTGCTCGGTACGGGACTGGGAGCTGTGGTTGCAGCTTGGACGGTGAGGCTGCTGGTGCGACACGCCTGGTACACACACAGGCTGTCCTGCTTCAGCAGGCCACATGCAAACTCCTGGCTTTTAGGCCACCTGGGCCAGGTAGGATACACACACCGAGGCTGGTAAAACACACACATGCCGTTATAATTGTCGGTTCCACGATTAATCCTGCAATCACCTCATCTGTTACATTGAACTGTTGTGCCATTACTGCAATGCCTCGTCAATGTCGAAACAACACATAAGGAACTGTCGATACCGGGTGTGCTCAGTGTTGCAAGTTATTATTACAATATTTCCTCTTTGTGGTTCATTTTCAATAAGAATTCAGCAAAACATTAAAGTGTAATTCAAACGTTCAATTAAAATGTTGGTGTTTATTGTAATGTTTGGTTTGAACTATGTCTGTGCCTCAGATGCAGAGCACAGAAGAAGGCCTCCTGCAGGTGGATGACTTGGTGCGGACGTACAAACACTCCTGCAGCTGGTTCATCGGCCCTTTCTATCACTTTGTCAGACTCTTCCACCCTGACTACGTCAAGCCTCTGCTCATGGCACCGGGTAGTGTATAATTACCAGGAAACAAACTCTTTGGATCGGAGCTATCAATACAACATTTCCACATTTTGTTCTTTGTCTCCTTCCATTACTTCCACACCTCCTTCCCTCCATCCAGCCAGCGTAACAATGAAAGATGAGCTTATCTACGGTCATCTGCGTCCATGGCTTGGTGAGTGAAACAGCTCATGCTGCTCTGATGAAAAGTCTACTAAAAGACGTTTTAAATCAAGCTGGAAAGACTGTCATCCTCACCTCCAAACCTCTCCCCTTAACGTCCCAGGACAGAGCCTTTTACTAAGCAACGGGGAGGAATGGTCTCGCAAGAGACGGCTGCTGACTCCCGCTTTTCATTTTGACATCCTGAAGAACTACGTCGCCAAGTTCAACACCTCCACTAACACCATGCACGTAAGACGCAGGAGCGAGCAAACCACATCATGGTTCATCATTTCTTGTGTTGAAATCAGTGTGAAATGTGTACATAGCCTTTAGCATCTGCATGCAAACGTCTCTGTTGCATCTTCTCTGTGTGTCTCTCAGGATAAGTGGCGCCGCTTGGTCGCAAAGGGCCCGACTACCATAGAGATGTTTGACCACGTCACTCTGATGACGCTGGACAGTTTACTGAAATGTGCCTTTAGCTACAACAGCAACTGTCAGAGGTGAGGACACGCACATTATTCCTCAAATATGTTCCGTTGTACTTCGATTCTTCTATCTTCTTTTTTTTCCTTTTTCTCTTTTCCAGGTCCACCAGTGAGTACGTGTCCGCCGTAGTGGAGCTGAGTGACCTGATAATAGATCGTCGGCTAAAGATTTTGCACCACTGGGACTGGCTTTACTGGAAAACACAGCAGGGAAAACGGTTCAGAAAGGCCCTCGACGTTGTGCACAGGTACACGCTCACGCACTGGTGTGATCTTCTGACCTTTAAGTCATTCTTCTCATTCATTTTTAATAAATGAATTTCATTGTATCCTATAATATCGTAGTATTCTACAGCAACAACTTCTTATTGTCTGTTCTGTCCTATATTTGTCCAGGTTCACCAGGCAGGTGGTTCAGAAGCGTCGAGCCCTGATCAGCCAGCAGACGGAGGCAGAAATGGACTTCACCACGGCGCCGCAGAGGAAGAAAGATTTCGTGGACATCATACTGCTGTCAAAGGTAGTAGAGAAGAAGAACTAAGAACGAGGGATGGATAGAGACAATAGCTTGAAGAGACTGCAATGTAACTCTGTGTAATTGCAGGATGAAGATGGACGAGGCCTAACAGATGAGGAGATACAGGCAGAGGCCAACACCTTCATGTTTGCAGGTGAGACGGTTGAAAGCTTTTTCTGCACACGACTCACAATTTGTCACAAAATCACAAGTTGACATCCACTAAGAGTGTCCCCCCCCCCCCCCGTCCCCCCGTCCCCCCCAACAGGTCACGACACAACAGCCAGTGCGATCTGCTGGACGCTGTATAATTTAGCACGCCACGATCACTATCAGGAGAAATGCAGGCAGGAAGTGATGGATCTGATGCAAGAGCGAGACCGACATGAAATAGAGTGGTAAGAAAACACACACACACACACACACAGACATACAACCACAATGATGTTCATTGATTGTAATTTCCTCAGTAGAAATGCTTAGTAAGAGGTGGGGGGGGGAACTACTAGTATTAAGTGCAGCTGAAAGTCTGTTATAATAAGGCTGAAATGAGTCATATTTAAAGGTGAATATCTTTATTTAAAGGGAGGATCTGTCCAACCTTCCCTTCACCACCATGTGCATCAGAGAGTCTCTCCGGCTGCACGCTCCTGTGCAGGCTGTAACAAGGACGTACACCCGGGACATGGCACTGCCAGGGCATCGGACAGTGCCAAAGGGTGAGAGAGGGAGAGACTCTGGGCTTTTTCAAATAGATTTCAGACGTTACATTCTACAAAGGGAGTGAAAAACCGGATCAGCTATAGTGGTGCATTCTTAAAAAAGGTGTTTCTTTCTGTGATTCCTCCCAAGGTGCCATCTGTTTGGTCAGTATTTATGGGACACACCACAACCCTGCTGTTTGGACAAACCCTCATGTAAGAAATGAAAAAGACAATTCTTAAGTTTCCTATCACTTATCATTTTTGACCTGTGATTTATTCTCTTTTAGGAGTTTAATCCGCTGCGTTTTGGCCCCGCATACACAGCGGAACGGGCTCCTCATGCCTTCATCCCCTTCTCTTCGGGCCCCAGGTACTGAGTCCTCATTGCTGCAAGGTAAATCGGATCTGGCATGATTAGGAGTATGTTGGTACAGACAAGAACTTGTATGTGTTCACACAGGAATTGCATTGGGCAGAAATTCGCCCTGGCAGAGCTTCGGGTCGTCGTGGCGTTGACCCTGCTCAGGTTTCGCCTGACCCCGGGGGCGAACCCTGAACTCGGGACCAGGTCCGGGGGAGTTCGCCGTCTCCCCCAACTCGTCCTGCGTGCGGAGGGAGGTTTGTGGCTGCAGCTGGAGCCTCTGATCCTGCACAACACGGAGGAGTTGCAGGATGAGTGACGCCCAACAAAATCACAGACGCCCCCGGCCTTTATGTTTATTGTATTGTTTCTAAATCTATTTGTGACATTTGTTAGGCTTCATGACCCTTTTATTATCACTTTTAAATGAATTTAATATAATTTGTAATAGCAATTTACTGCTACATGTATTATTGTTCTAATGACATGATTGTTGACTGTATTACGTTGTTTTTTATTATCTGTGTTAAGACACAGATAATAAACAAAAATTAATATCTGTATTTCAATTTCAGAAGCCAGGTCAAGCTAGGGACAAAAAAAAAGAAACATGTTTGGGGTCTGTAGCAGAGTAAAAAATTATCTTTGCTAAGAAAATAATAATAATTGCATGTGATTTACATACTAACAAGAATGTTCCTGTAGATAAATGATACATGATGCATTTATTGCAGCCCCGTTGTTCATCAGATTGCATAAGGATGATGTCATTAAAGAATAAAATGGAGCCTGTTGATTTTTTCTATCCCACAAAAGTTTTTCTGACTGCAGTAACAACCTCTGGACACTGGGTAGGGGGATGATATGCCGTTTTTGATCGTGTATGTATAAAGATGTATTATTTGTATCCTCTTTTGCAGAAGTAACTAACTACACCAGTGATTGTGTTGGTTAGCGTAACATCTATGGTGGAACAATTTAAAATAAATGTATGAATATATGATTTAAATATGATGCATGTCCCGGTGGAGGCGGAGACACCGGGGAACTTGTTTGGGTGGTTTCCTTTTTAACTTTCACTTTGAGCTTCGTCCAACAGATTCTACTTAAAGCTAGCTAACTGTCCTTAAAGCCAGCAGACTACGCATGTGTTTTTAATAACGTTATGTTTATCGGAAGCAGCTTGGATTTCCCCTCGTTTATGAGTAAGATGTGGCCGCGTGAGACATCCACGAGACTGGCCGGTTTCTTGTGCGTTTTACTGGCTGTCGTGTCCGCAGACCCCGGTAAGGTTGTTACGTTAGTTTACTGCCAGCTTGCACGTTTTATACATTTAAAAGTATCGTTATTGGGGGTTATAAGGGTTTCTATGTGCAAGTTGTGTCGCACTATTATCGGATCCATGACCCCACCCAGTGTTAACCAGCATGCAGCTACAGTAACGCTGTATTTATAGTACTAACAGATATCATCTGTCAACAATACACAGAGCACCAGGGCTGAGATTTAGATCAATAATGAAGCAATGCAAATAGAAAGAGTAGAAGAGTTAGGGAGAATAGAGATCAGAGTGCTGTGCAATAGAATAGAATAGAGCTGGGTGGAATATGTTGGAATATGTTGAATAGAAAAATAGCAGAATAGAGTAATCTAATAAAATGGAACATACTGGAAAAATAGCAGTATACATAGAACAGTTATGACTAAAACAGATTAGAATAGAGCAGAATAGAGTATAAATATGACAGGTAAGAGTACAATAGAATAGTGTAGAAATATAACACGTAAGAGTACAATAGAAGAAAGCAGAAGAGAGTATAAATATAACAGTTAGGAGTACAATGGAATATTGGTTAAATAGAGCAAACGAGTAATAGTCAAACAGTAGAGCATGATGTAGGTAAAGTGTGTAAAACTAAAAATAAAGATTTTTCTTCAGTTAAATTGTATTTCCTCCCTTAATGAAGGTGCTAATGCTGCCTGAAGCTCATCTAAAACAACCAATGTGACATTATCAAAGAGTATCAGTGGTAGCTGAAAAAAACAACCCAAAGATGAATCATCTACAAAGATATAAAACAGAGAAAAGCAACAAGTCTCAAGAAGCTGGAACTGAGCTTCTTTTTTTGTCCTCGCAGAGATTGTATCCTACGAGAAGGTGGGCGATGAAGTCGTTCTCAGACCAGGCGACAGCTTTGTGACCGGCACCATCACCAGCATCCTTTGGAAACAGGACGGCAACATCGCCGCCGACTGGGAAGGAGCGGTAATCGATCGCTATCGTCAGTTCGTGGGTACGCTGAGCTCACGTCTTTGGTTGTCTGTGGGATCAAATATGTGTGCTTCAGTTGAGGGTGTTTTTTGAGTGATCAATCCTAAGTAGTACTTCAAAAAACCTCTGTTGGGAGGCTAAGCCTCTCCGTGTCTGCTTCTGTTTAAAGAACGCGGTAGTCTGAACACTACAAATGGAGAGCTGAATATCACGGGACTGGCTCTAATTGACAGTGGATTGTACACATCAGAAATCAACAGCGAGAAGAAGACTCCAGATCTCCGTCTCATTGTCATCTGTAAGTGGACATGTCCCCTGAATTCAATTCTTAATGAGATTTAATCTTTGAAATTAGATGTCACACATATATATATATATATATATATATATATATACATATATATATATATATATATATATATATATGACTCCAACTTCTCATCTCTTCTTTCCCCTAATAACCACAGCTCCCGTCCCGAAACCCGCTGTCAGCAAATCCTGTGACGCCGAGGCCACCAGCTGCACTCTGACCTGTGATGGAGACACCACGGACGCCGGACCGGTCACCTACAGGTGGAGGCCGGGCGACGACGTGTGGACTCAATCTCGGGAGCTACGCATTACAAAGGTATTGACCAAGTGCACTGCGTAGTGCCACGATCCCCGTCTAGCGCGTGTGCGCAACAAGCAATTCTCACGTTTTTTTGGTAATGTGTCCTCTCTGCTTCAAGAGCGACAGCTCTGGTGTAAAGGAGTTCAGCTGTGAGCTGCAGAATCCGGTCAGTGAGGAGAGCAGCCGGCCCATCCCCAACCCTCTCTCCACAGGTGGGTTGTTACACCGGGGTATCTCAAACATCCCCCCTTCCCCTGATGTGTTATTACGCTGTAATAAGCCCAAGTTGCCGCCGTTGTCGTTTAGCACCCGGAGGACAGCTGAACATTTCCACGGGAGTCACGATGTTCATCGCTCTGCTGGTCGCTCTGCTGCTGCTGGCCGCCGTCCACCGATGCAAAGCAGGTGACAAACTCATCGCGCTCGAGCTGCTTATTTTTATTTCCATTTGATCAATAGCGATTGATATTCATGTGTGCATTTCTGTGTTCTGCGTTTAACGATGAGAGTTCTAATCCTTCCGTTTTGTTTCCTCTAGGAATGTGGTTCTTCCAAAAAAGTAAGAAACGTGTTTTTTTTTTTTACAGAATTTTAAGAAAGAGGGATAGTTTGTGAATTATTTGACTGTACAGAAGAGATGTGTACGATTTTACAGTGTAAAAGGTCTTTCTTGGTTGTATTAAGCAAACCGTGGCTGTTTGAACATATTATCTGTAATCCTCTCTCTGCAGCATCCATGCCATGGGAATCAAGTTAGTAAATCATAAATCATACACTGTGACCTTTTTTATATATATATATATATATATATATATATATATATATATATATATATATATATATTGTATACAGATGTAGTGACTTCTTCTGCTGTGTGTTTTCTGTTAATATCACTGTCCTGTCTTCCTCCATCACAGACTTCTGGAGGAAGCACGAGAGGCCACGTAAGTTTCAGTCTGTTTTTCCGTATATGTGTTTAATGTAATTATTATGATGAAAAGATTAACGTCCATATGTCTGTCTCATAAAAACAGCAAGAGATGCTGCTGAATCTAATGGCACAACTGTCCAAGAGAAGGAGCGCATGGACGGTAAGAGACAAGCGGATAACAAATCTGCTTGTCTATAATTATATTCATTTAATATATACAGTATACATGTGCAGTGTGTGACTCTGCTTTTGTCATTTGGCAGAGGAAACACCATTGTCATAGGCAGCAAAGTGACGCCAAGTCAAACAAGACGATCTGCTTTCTCCTGCTGCATGTTTTGAACAGAATGCATTAGTGTCTCCAGCTGCTAATAACTGCTGGGACCTTATGTCCCATGTATTAATACAGCATTTAAAAGACACTATGAAGGGAAATATTCAAGTTATTTATCACAAAATTTAAAAAAAGAGAGTTGCGGTTGCAGAAACAAATAAATAGCCCAGAAGTTTGTTTCTAGGTGTTAACGGAGAGGGGCCTCAAAGTTTAGACAATACCAGGAAGCCCTGCAAGGTGACCTTTTCTGTAGCGGACGTGCACCTCGAGCTCATTAGACCGAGCAGGTCGGGTGGATCCCACGCGGCCTCGGTGCGAGAGCGCGTGGGGAGGAACTGGACCGACAGCAGGGCAGAAAAAGGGACGCCATTGTGTGTTTGTGGGCCAACAAGCGAGGCTTTGTACATCGCTTTAATCCTGAGTCCTCAGCTACTGGGGGAGCTGTGACCAAAATATGTTAGGATAAAAAAAAAAACATTAACTTCCTATATCTCGTTTAGTCATCGACATCTTTGGTCGTTTGTATTTGAATGTGTATTCTGCTTTAGGTTCTGATAAACAGACTTGTTTTCTAGATGTTATGACTTATTCTTAGTTTTGTTCTTGAAGCTACAAAATACTCTCGCACTTTAACACAGCTGACACAGTAACAGTTATTACAGATCAAATGCAATATACTGAGAGCAGCACTGACATTTCTTTCCATTGTGAAAAGTTCAAAACACTCCAGTGTTTCCAGAACAGGCCCCGAGTTATTCAAACCCTGTTAGCGTGGTATTTATTGTGGCTCAACGTGTTTTTGGGATATAAAGAATGTATATACATGAATAAATGAAGTGTTTTTATATGGGATGTATTCAATAAAAGCACTGAATATCAACCCCTTTTTACATCAATGCCGTCTTTTTCCAACAGCAAAAAATAGAGAAGTCGTCTAAAGGTGAACCACTTGAGGGCAGCACGTCGACACATTTCACTCTGGTTGAAAACGGGCTGAGTCACGTGCACAGCTGTTATATAACCAGAGTCCTCTTCATTACTTCAGTTTATGGCCCAGTTCTTATTTGCAAGCCGATTGGCTGCTTAAATATACTTTAAAGCACGAGCAGCAGTTAGGGGTTTGACTTTCTTCCACTAATCGAAGCCTCTTTCGAGTGAAAGTATTCAAATGTAATAACGGCAGCCAATCAAATCACGGTCATATTGACGAACCAAAGTTCCACATTCATACAAAGAAGGTATTTAAATAGCACAGAGTGAGGGTCATCTGGGTGAGCTGATGAATCATTGCCTACTCAAAAAGGACTCCAGGACTAAAGGGCAAGAATGCAACAGCAAGCAGCTAGATACACTCTGCTAATCACAGTCTGGTGTGTGATTTCACTTTGCTGGGTACGAGATGTGTCGATACGCAGGTTAACACCGAGGAGAGAGAGAAGGTTTCCTCACGTCACTGCTCAGCTGGATAAACAGAACAACAGATCAGAGGCCTCTTCCTGCTGTGTGCAGCTGACCAAACAGTTCACACCAGTCCCCTCAAACACAGTATTAACATGCAAGACACCACCTATTTGTCCAACTTCATTGTCTACGAAATCGAGGAGCTTTTCATCCACCAAACTCAATTTATTACGTAATTAACGTCAGCGGTTGTCTTTTTACAGCATTCAGACAGATTCACAGTTATTTCAAATCAGAAACATCGATACGTTATGAATGCAAGAACTCAAGTCACTGTAGCGTCGATTGTAAAAAAAAAAAAAGATTAAAAATGGTACAGACACACACCTGCTCTAAACGTCAGCAAATGGACATTCTGTAACAACTGCTTCATGTTTGTAGTTTAGTTCCTGTTGCATGAAGTCACACTGCATTCCTGTGTGTATGAGATTAAAGATCCTTAGTAGAAACACGGGGCTCTAGTCTTCCTGAATTAGCAGCAATAAGACGCAGCCGAGCAATCATCGTGCTCGGCTGCGTCTTCACCCAGCATGCTGCTGAAAATCAACACTAACGAGAAATATCACGTTTAATAACCAAAATTCATTGATGTGTATTAGGACTAATTATCAAATAGTCATACGTGTGTAAACTGCACAATCTGCAGCTTGTTTCAATGTATCAAATAAGTATAAATCTAAATATTCTGATGCTGCAGCTTCTACATTTAAGAGCATTGCAGCCACAATAAAAAATAAATCACATCTAACGTACTGCACACAATCTGCAGGTTCCAGCTTCACGTCAACTGATCAATTTCATAATGTGATTATAAGAATGTGATCAATACAGAAATTAAAAATGGTACCGTATATACCTCTAAAACATAGTGATATGGATATTTGCTTTTTAAAAATGGTACCAACACTTAATCACAGCACTGTAACATCACAACAGGAGTGTGAATAAAAGAAGTGCGATGTCTAATCAAAGCTGTTTTAAAGTAACACTTAGTGATCACATCGGAATCAGGAACCTCCTCGCTGGTACTAAATACAGAAAGGTGCTCAATGCTGGCCATCACATGAATGGTCCCTCTGTCTGTGGATGAAAGCACCGCCTCGCGCTTTGTATTCAACTTTATAAAAAGGAGAATTTATTCTTCTCACGCCGGACCATCAAAGACAAATAGAAAACTCTCCCTGGTGTTGGTCTGACTGGTGCAGTGCAGCAGCTTTAGGTCGCACGAGAGGCACTTCTATGATTAAGGCGCACATCATCAACGTCGAGGGTTAAAACCATTGATCCCGCCGAGTCTGAAAGCTCATCGACAGAAAGCAGTTTAAAGGCCAGACGCGTTTCTTGTCGCTACGCTTTGGCACTGTTACCGTTGGACAGAGGCTCCGCCTCCGCCTCTGCAGCCACGGGGCTGAGCTCTGTGGACTCCACATGTTCCTTATCCCCGCCTCCTCCTCCTTCTCCTTCACGCTGGTTTCTATAATGGCGGATGATGACCACCGCGGCACACACGAGGTAGACGACGGTGAGAATGGTGAAGTAACCGAAGTACACCAGGAACTGTAAGAAAGAAAATCATAAAATACTAAGAGGATGACAAAAGTTGCTCTTTGCTGACATCAACATCCCTCTTGTTTTTGCAAAACAGAGACCTACATTCTGTTTCTCTACACCTCCTAAAATGTCTGTCTTTACCACCTTTTAGAGACTGCAAATGTATGAATTGTGACAATAACGTCCACCGACATAACCGTGGCATGAGATACATCCAGAGGGGGGGAAACAGCCAAAGCTCTGTGAGCCAAGCCGCCGGCGTTCACGTATTAAAAGACTGTTCTACCTGAGAGTGCACGTCCAACCCCAGGCCTCTCTTGTCAGAAAATATCAGGATGATGATGCTCTTCAGTATGGTCCCCAAAAAGGTGTTGATGCCAAACACTAAGGCGCACAGCTCCTTGGTGAGTGACGAGGCAATCTGGAATCTATGGAGACACAACGATCACCACGGACCAGACGGGTGAGTAAAGGAGGTGACTTCCTGGAATGTCCTTTTGTGGTTTCATACAGAGATTAAACGATGTATTCTACGTGGCACTCACGTGGCAATCGGCACCAGAAACTGGTAGAAGCCCCTGAAGAGGACGTAGGCCATGTAGCAGACCCAGATGTTGTCCGTGGTGCACATGAGGAGCAGCAGACCCGCCTGCAGGGCTGTGAGGACACCGATGACCAGCTCGGACCAGACGTTCCACCGAATCTTCGCATAGCCGGCGATGAAGGACGTCAGTGCACCTGCAGAGAGATCACAACATCTGCTTAAAACAAGCAGTCTGTACACAGATGTTTACTGCGGTCACCTGAAGGAAGTTTTCTTCTGTCAGATTCTGTTTCACAACCTAACTTTTACTGCTTGCATGTGACCTCCAGGTTACTGAAACAAACTACCTTTGTGCTTTACAGCTGAAGAGTTATGACTTAACAGAATAAGAGATCAATGACTCAACCTCTTAACAACAGGTGACAGAAAGGCAGTCGGTTCACATCCTTCACAACTAGTTGTGTGATTGCTTTCTGATATGTTGGTGCTTAATATTAACACTAGAAATGGTCAAACGGGTTCTTTCACTCTTCAGTTTGCTGGCTGTAAATATATCAGAACTAAATGTGTATTTGGGGTTTGCAGCTTCAAAACCCACCACTACATTATGATCAAATTCCTGAAGAAATGAAAAAGCAAAAACTTGTTGTCCCCGTTATTTGCATCTAAATTTAGATGCCAAGTTTGCATGCCAATGTGACTAAAAGCACCGAGGACTATGAACCGGCTTTATGAGCACAGAGCAACATATTTTAATCCAAAAACTAACTACTGTAGCTCCAGAAATGTCTCACTCAGCAGGGTAGAAGCTGCCTCCACTCCCCCGTTGTAAACGTTCTTGTTCTCAGTGACCGGATGGACTGTGTTCCACAGGATGTGAACGTAGAACAGCACCAGGTAGTACCCTGTGGAGTTGAACACCCACCACAGGGACCAGAGCCTCAGGTTGGGCCTCCTCGCCACATTTCTCACCTCCAGCAGCATCTGCACAAAGACAGAATCCCTCCAGCGTGACGCAGAGCACGGGGGGGCTGCCGAGGACGAGGCGCTCTCTTTCGGGTTCATTTGGTCCAGTTCTGACTTGGCGGCGGCCGCTGCCGCTTCCTTTTGCTCCTGAAACCGCGTCCGGTTGAAAAACAGCGAGCGTTTAGGCCAGGGCAGGCACACCGACAGCGTCAGTCCGAAGCTGACGAAACCCAAAGACACGGCGCTGAGGGTGTAGAAGCTGATATCGCCGAAGGAAATGCACAGCTGGCCCAGCACCGAGCTGGTGAACACCCCCAAGAGGAGCGCGGAGCGCGAGTACCCGGCCACGCGCTGGTAGAGGGCCGGGCTGACCAGGGAGAAGATGTAGGAGGAGTAGGCCACGCGGCAGGCCATGGTGATGCCGTAGAAGAACTCCATGAACTGCATCTCCAGGAGGCTGGTGCCCAGCAGCAGAAGGAGCCAGATGACCACCTGGCTGACGCCCTGGACGATCAGGACCGGCTTGTAGCGCAGGAGGTCCGTCAGCAGGAAGGCCGGCACCAGCACCACCATGTAGGAGTACGTCAGCACGGGAGTGATCTCATTGGTCACCTGGAGAATGACAATTAAGAAATCAGGGAGGCAAATTGAAGCTGCAGTTCACAACAGTTTTTAAACTTTGAAGGGACTACATCGCATTGTTACGACCAAATCTTGATATTATTTAGTCGTTTTATTACATGGTGAAAATAAGAGTCCTCGGATGATTTCCTAGCCGTTCTTCACAAACCTCTCACACTGACCCACTTTGGAGGAATGTGAACTTTGACCACTGTAAGATGGATCAGCAAACTCTCCACGGGACATTCATTCATTCCACTGTGTAACGAGTGCTCGACATGTAGAAACACGTCTTACAGGTTAACTTTTAGTCTTTCTGGACAGTCTGTTGTCGGAAGCCTGGGTGCTTTTTTTTTTTGTCAATATTTACTGGTTGCATCGGTGTTCACACAAAGACATATAAACCTGAACAAAAACCTGACGACACCACTGACCTGTTCCCTGGTGAAGTTCTTCTCAGGGCTGAGTAGGTACGGTGTAATGAAGGGCTCGCCGGGCTTTATCGATGTCATAAACCCGTAGAAACACAAGAATATTACGGCCCCCTTCCACTTTCTGGGCTGCGCGGCTTCCCCTGGGGGACCTTCGGCAGCAGAGACAACCATCTCTACGTCTCTCTCTTCAGTTGTGGGCGCCTTCTGGTCCATCTCCTTCTCCCCCTCTGATCGGTCCCCACTTCCTGCTGTGTCCTCCGCTACCATTGTGTCAGCGGGACCACTCTTGTGATGCAGAGTGTAACTTTTCTGCTGCGTCAAACCACCATGCGAGGATTGCTTTTGACGTGGGGGAAAAAAAAGCTGCCGACTTCCTGCTGTAAAAACCCAACTGTTTCGGGGGTTTTCAATCCAACTCCCTCTCCATGCCAGAGAGCAACTGAGATGGTGTAAATGAACTCAACAGGGTGATGACAGGGTAGTTAAAATGCTACATGCTGCCGTTCACATGTAGGAGGAAAAGTTGACCTTTGCTTCATTCCACATGGTGACATTTTCTGACAGCAAGCTATCCAGCAGCTGGGTCCAGTGTCATTGTTAACCTGAAAAGATAACAACGTTGTCAGTTAGTCTGACTATTTTGACTGTGCAGTGTGCAGACAGCTGACCTGAGAGCCTGGCTGTGTTTTCTACTGGGGCAGACTATAATTTGCTGTTTTAACTCAAATAGGACTTCAATTATCAACAATTACAATAAATCTCTGGCTTGTTTTCGCAATACACAATCACATTTTTTTTGGTGGACAAAATAATTCCCAATAAGAAATAAAGCATACACTCTGTCTAATAAGTGTTGCTTAATGAATCTCATACAGGTGAAACACACAGTGTGCCCCGGAGGAGTGAATATTTGAGGTGCAATACAAAAGAAGTTGCACGAGCCACTCATTGGGTAACAGTGCGTTAGCATGCCAGTGCCTCTGTGACTGTGACGTTAGCTGCTAATGTGCTAAAGCTGTCTGTGTCACAACGACGCAGACACGCGTGAAACCACTTCACAGCACCGTTTATGACACGTGGGAGAGGTTATAGCGAGCTAGCAAGCGTGCTAACTGTATATAACAATTAAAAACAATGCACTCGTGTTGCTTGTGTAGGCAAAACAAATGAATGACACATTATTTTAAGCAAGCAACCGACCGCCCAGTTAACACAACACGCTGGCTTTCTAGTAAGAAAGCACAAATTCACAATTTATAATTTTAGGGAACAGGCAATTGAATTTACGCGACGTGCATAACTTACCTCGTGAAAGTGGCTGCTGGCAGCGCTTAGCTCTCTTACTACCACGCTCTTCTCTCGTCGCGTTGACTTCTGGGAAATGTAGTTTCACTGCTGCGTCAACGCCGATGCATAATAATATTAAGTTTCAGTTCCTACAGTTATTTTATATATTTGTATTTTGCAAGTGCTTTGTTCGCCGTCTGTTAGACGAATAACAATGTAACTACTACTGCGAATAATAATTTAAATAAATATATGTAAATATAAATTAGGAATGATGTGCGGAAATATGTTTTAATATAATATGAAATAAAGAACATATGTAATTGCATAATACTATAACATATAGTCACCTATTATTACTATTAGTTAAAAAAAAATATTTTTTTGTTTTTGTTTACTCAGTTAGGTCATTTGGAAAACAGAACCCAGTCCCATTACTTTTATAATTTGACCAGCATCCAGCTGGTTGCAAAAAAATAAGACATTTTTAAGACATTTGACTTAAATGTAAATACCAATCACATTTTGTACCTGTATTCAAGATGGCTGTACATGCTGCAGTGTTGCTCCCATGGTTGCATCATTTAGAAGCGTCAAAATTATTAAAAGCAAAACAGTCTCACCACAAGGTACATTAGCTGTATCTTCATTAGCAGATGGAGTCTTGCTAGATAAACTTTTCAAACTGCTGTTTTCAAGCTCAAGAATGAACTCTCTGTCTTGATTATGAAAAGCCAAGGTGTGAAATTGGTGGAAATCCATTTCCAGCATCATATATTGAGTTATCTTTTGCAGGTTTGTCACAAATGTTGGTATTTCGGTTAGTCAAAAACTGTATTGGTTCGGATGACCTCGGGTACCAACCACAGGTCTACAGGAATAGATCAGTCAGTGCAGGAAATATTGCAAAGCCTTTTATTTGTAATGATGAACTTGTCACATGAAATGTGAATAGCACTTGCAGTTTTACTGAAAAAGACAGCAGTATTTACAAACTTTGTAGCATATATAAATGAACACAGAAATATCAGCTGGACGATAAAAACACTGTCAAGAGTGAAGGCTTAAATTCTGCAAAACATGCAGTCCAATATTCTTTGATTAAAAACATTAACAAGCATATCCAAATACTGGTCAATTCTTGGGCAAGGAAAATGGAAATTGATGAGAAAATGAACTGAGACTTGATCAAATCAGAGGCTGGAAAACTGAAGGGTTTCATAGTGGATGTAGACAACAGGAAAGTCAATAGATGGCAGCAGCGCACCACAAATCAAAAGTAGAGAATTAGCGACACTGAATATACTCTAACAGCCTCTAATCAAGGATGTTCTGGCTTCAGATGGAAATTTGTATCTGGCTCAGAACAGAAAAGGGACAATGATAAAAAGATGTGTTTTTTAAAAAGTCTATTGCGGTTTCAAAGAAGAGCTCCGTTGCCTTCTGAAGTGTGAGATGTCGACCTGCTGAACTTTGACCCCGACATCCTCTCCTGTCTGGCTTTCCTCTGAACAAGTTGGGTAATTTTGTTCCTGAACTTCTCTCCCACAAACGCGTAGAGGACCGGGTTGATGCAGCTGTGGAACAGAGCCAGGTTGTTAGTTATAACCAAGGCCAAGTTCACGGATCTCCTCAAAGCGCAGCCGAACGGTATCAGATCAGCCCTCAGGAGTGTGTCCACCATCATGGTGATGTGGTACGGCGTCCAGCACAGCAGAAACACAATCACCACGGCTATGATCACCTTCATGGCCCGGTGCTTCTTGAAATTGCGGGTATGCAGCAGCCTCGCGATGGTGACGCTGTAGCAGATTACCATGACAAGCAGAGGGAGCAAGAAGCCGAAAATGTGGCGGAACCCGCGAGTGGCAATCCTCCACGAGGAGGCGCTGCCGATGTCAAAGCTCTCGCTGCAAGTCATCCTCGATGTCAAGTCATTTAGCTCGAAGGCATCGTTGAAAAGCGCGGGCAGAGCGAGGGCCCAGCCGAGGGCCCACACTGCTGCACACAGGAGCCGGCTGCACATCCTCTGGCGACTCTGGAGACTCTCGCCGGCGTGCACAATCACAAGGTAACGATCGATGCTAATACAGGCCAGGAAGAGGATGCTGGTGTAGAAGTTCGCCTCGATGACGAGGCTGAGGAGCTTGCACATGAAGTCTCCAAAGATCCAGCCTTTAATCAGCGCCACAGCCCAGAATGGGAGGGTTAGGGCCATCAGACCGTCTGCTATTGTCAGGTGAAACAAGTACACATCCGATGGAGTCAGCGCCTGTCTGCTGGTGCCGATCACCCACCCCACCAACAGGTTCCCTGGTATTGCCAGTAAAAAGATGGCGATGAGGATGACACATAGGGTCAAAGCTGCTGTCGGAGGCGTCTGTTTTATCTCACACGATAACGTCTTTGGATCCACAACGTAGGGTGTGTGATTCTCGTAGCTGGTAAAGTTCCATTCCTCAAAGTTATAGATGAACGAGTCCATGACTATGGGTGGAAAATAGATTGATACTGGTACATTATCACAGCCCGGCAAAAACATTAAGATTTTAAGCAGCAATTACGCTGCAAAATTACACCTAAAAAGAAGAGGAAACTGCAGCAAGAGGATGAATGATATGAACAGCTATTTACCACAATTGGACGCTGCCAGATTGGGTTGTGCAGCTTTAAAGTGAGCCTGAGTAACTATTGCTAAACAGCAACGACTGTGACAACAAGCGACGTTTTGGGTATAATGGTAAATATTAAAGAGAAACAGTAGTACAAGTAGAGAAGAGTTAAGTTTGCTAACATTAGCTTACATCAGCCATCATACCAGACCAAGAAACCAAAACCCCTGAGTCTAATAATGTATTATTCATTAATTTAACTTCTTTGAACCAAGAAGATTGGGTTATTCTGCTTTTCAAAAGTTGCATAGTCTCCTTTTAATACGCACATATTTTCTATAGTTTCCAGCTATGAGAATGAATCAGACGCTCACCTTCTGGCTTTGCTGTAGCTGCCTTTCAAGATGACAACAACTCAACACCCAAATGAGTCTGTGCCATTGAGCATCCCTTTAAATGTGTTACAATAATTGTTTCTTTATGGAGAGTTGACCCAATGTCCTGTTTCCTTCCCCGATATGTTGCTGCACATGCCTGCGTCATCAAATTGCTGCAATACAGGTGTGAATTATGAAATTAATTACAACATTATTACAACAAAGGGAACCTTTTTTTCTCCCAAACTCTCTCCTGACACCATTATAACGCTTGGTATGTCTACAAATAATGATATTTTCTTCCAAAATAAAGCTCCTAACCTTTTGAAAAAAGACAAATCTGTGAAAAGAATCCTTCATGGACACAGATGTTGTAAACTGATTGATGCAGTCGAGAAAGTCATTTCTTTGTCTTAGAACAACTAACTCACAAGATGTGCCAGGTAACATGTGATGGGACACTGTTGCAAGTCATTGGGTAACCAGGGGTGTTTGGTAAGGTGTTTTACAAAATCAGCAGGTCAGGATGTCAGCTGTGACACTTTCTGGAAATGAAACATTTTGTTCTCACACTTGCAGTTGCAAAAGTCCGGCGTCGTTCCCCCCCGTTGTGTTCCCCCACAATAATCAGTTACCAGCTGTTTTGTTGAGATCGTTGTTATTTTGGTGACTGTGTTGAGCATCAGTGAGCATGCAGAGAAAAATGAGAACCACCTATTAGTAATGACAGGGGATGAAGCTCATGGAAATGCTTCACTGACACTCCTCCTCCTCCTCCTCTCGATCTTAAAGTCACGATAAATGTGTATCCAGACACAAAGGTGTCTCCTCTCCCCTTCGTCTCCATAAATCACTTCATTCTGGTTCTAAGAGCTGCCACGCACACTAATCAATAGTGTGTCATAGCACCATGTTGCTTCACCGCTGTCGTCCCTTCAGCTCTCACACATCTGAGACGTATTGTTTCCAGCCTCCCTCGGGTAACATGGAAGTCCCCCCCCCAACGAGAATGACCTGTTCTTGGTTTCTGGTCAGTGATAACGACTGAAAAAGGCTTGAAGCAAAAGTCAATATCAGTGTTGTTTTGTAGAAAAAAAATAAGAACAATAGAGTGAAACTTGGCACAGCCGTGACCATTTTTTGGAAGAGATTACTGTGCCAAGTTGTGTTTCCTTCTTTGGAAATGTCATGAGTGACAATGAAAAGATGTTTGTCTCTAAAGCAACGCTGGGATGATTCCTGCAAAATATGAAGCTGGAATCCCTTTAAAACGCCCAGCTATGCTTGGAATTTAGTTTATGTTGGGAGTGTGGCAGTATCCATCCCTTTTTCTATGAGATAACACTTTTTTATGAGTTTTATTATTTGACAAGGGCCTACCTTTAGGCTGTTATTCTGCTGTCACCACCCTGATGTCACCTCAGCTGTTTGTTTTTCTATAATAATTTGGTAGAACAATGTTACAATACTCCACTACAAGTAAAACTCCTGCATTTAGAATCCTCCTCAGGTAAAAGGCTTGTGACTAATCAGTTAGTCAAGTAATCTTTTCACATTTCATTGTAAAACCATGCTGTGTTGTAGTGCTAATGTGGTTTAGAGTAACAACATATCAGACTTTGATACTTGAGTTTTGGTGAACCCATCAGTGACTGAACGCTAGTTGTGTTCCTACGTTAATGTTTCTTCTTTATGTTTGGACATTAACAACACGGTAGTTCTTTTATTACATTCCTGAACTCCTTCTTTTAAAAAAACACTCAACTGAAAGGTTCAAAATGATTGTATGTTGGTCGTGAAGGAATGCACAACTATTACTATAGCAGTCATTTTGACATACCTTTTTTTTTACCACACCTCATAATTACATGTTAAAGGAAACATTGTGACTTTGTTTTTGTCCGTCAGATGAGAACCACAGAGTTATCTGTTTCCGTACATCTAATATGAATAAACCAATTTGGATCAATCAAATCAAATTACGAAAAAGTGAACACTTGGTTGATATGACTTACTTTTACAAATGTCAAATAACAGATATCTAAATGATGCCTAAAGGGTTTATACTGTGTTTATTTCAGTGGGGTTTCACAAGAAGAGATGACTGAAATGATAAATTCAATACTGTTAAGATACAATTTATTACAATAACAAAATTATATAGATAATATCATTATTATTTTGTCTGCCTGGATAGAGCGTCTCTGTAAGGCATGTTGTAAATAATTAGGACATTTTAGTCAATAATCTAGATACCTTCAATGGATAGGATGATTAATGATAGATAATTATGTTTTATATGAGGAATATGTATTTGTTTGTATTGCATACTTTGTATATTTGGACATTTGTTTAATGCGAAACTGATCACACGTAAATAGCTAATCTCCGTCGTCCATTCAAGCACTGTCAGACCCGTTTTTTTTGCCACAACTGATCGATATCGTCGTAACGATTGTTTTATACAGGCAACATTGCGGACCCCCTTGTCTTTTGGGGTCCTGAGTGTAAAATACGCGGAAGCGACAGGCGGAAGGAGCCTCGGCGGAAGCGGTCTGATCTGTCAAGGCAGGAAAAATTTTGCAGAATTTGACACAAAGAGGTTAATCCCACCAAATAGCACCGATCACCCCCCCTTTTTTCCTAAACACCGGCGTCCGCTGCGATGATCCTGTTAGAAATCAACAACCGCATCATAGAAGAGACGCTGTCGTTGAAGTTCGATGGCGCATCCAACGGGTGAGAAATCATTGTTACACCTGGCTAGCATTGCATGCTAACGTCAGCTAGCTTCTGATGGCTGCATTCAATGAAGCAATGGGGGCGGGAGGGGTTTCAGAGGCCGTTGATAACCGTTTGCAGCTTTTTGCACACGTCACCTAGTTAGTCGTGTTTTGTCGTTGAAAATACGGATTATTTTGATGAACCGCCGTGAGTGGTTTGCCCGAAGCTGGGGTGTGTCTTCAATTATGCCAACAAAAATATATCCGGTGACGTCATTAACCATTAACCATCAGTGTAACAACACAGGGCTGTTATTGTTGTATTGATTGTTGTTGTTTCCACTCAATAAAAGGCCAAATATATGCTTTCCACGGCTCCTTTAGGACCAGTTAGCGGCTACTTGTTAGCCAATCACCGCCTCTCTCTCTGTCCCTCTCCAGCTTCCGCATTCTTGTAGTCGAGCCGAGTCAAGTCTTGAGCCGTGTGCAGAGCTTCTAGGAGCATGCAGTTTGGACAAGCTGCTGCAGCATCCACCTTTTATAAAATGTCCATTTATTACACGTTGTAGTTGCACCCCCTCAATAGTGTTTTGCTGGTTGAAGAATTATATATTGTCAACGTGAATTATTAGAAAATCCTACTGAAATATGAATGTTTACGGTGTGTTTTTCCAAAGATTCTAGACAGAAAATTTATATCAGTAAACACAGACTTGAAATCAGAGCATAAAGACTTCTCAGAAATGCTGAAATAGTGACTCTGAATTATTTTGTAATTATTTGTGTCTCTTTATACCTCATACGTCTCCTAATTAAAATGTTCTCCTTGCAGAACCAAACCAGAGGCCGTCGATGTGACGTTTGCAGGTGAGATTATGTGGCATAAGATAACTATACATGAACAATAATAACCTATTATGCAATCAACCTGTTGCACATGCTCAGCCTTGCCAGTAATCGCTGCTAGATGGCCACAAAGTGTCAAGGAAAAGGTCAGGAGTTCTCCCCACATTAATGTTGAATGTTCATCTCTGCCGCAGACTTCGATGGCGTCTTGTACCACATCTCCAACCCCAACGGGGAAAAGACCAAAGTGATGGTCAGCATCTCCCTGAAGTTCTACAAGGAGCTGCAGGAGCACGGGGCGGACGAGGTACGACACACGAAACGAGGGAGCGACATTACGTAGGAAAACGTTCCCCTGTGCCTGTCCGGACAGAAACGCTCCGTCATGTGTGGCTTCACATTCTAATACCCACGTTCACTATACTGTACAAACACATCTAGCACAGACTTTAAGTGTCTGAAGGGATGCTATCATATGTCAGAAGCTGAAATAATCTTGTCTTTTAGGTCCTAAAGTAAAATGTGTGACTGGTTACTTCATTATAAGAACACTGATTAGCTTGATTTCTAACAGGTGTTGGTGTCAATTTTGAGCTGATAAAGTATTTTAAAAAAGCAGTATGAGGTCATGATTGGGATCTGCTAACACACACACACACACACACACACACACCTCCACCACCACAAGGGCTCTGTTGCCATGTAAGGAAGAAAGCAGCTGCAGAGGCTTCTGGTAGAAACAGGAAGTGAGTTTGTGTGACTCACCCCAGGCGAGGAAATGCTGACCGTGTGTGTGTGTGTGTGTGTGTGTGTCTCTCTCTGTGTGTTTCTGTCTCTGTCTCTGTCTCTCGGCTGCCGGCCAACAACTTCCCTCCTTGTTCCCTAAAACTGAAGAGCAGGGGGGGATAAGTGAACGGTTCAGCTCCTCTGCCTGTGAAGAGTCTATTTAGAAAGCAGTCTCACACATTCCTATCTCTTCTTCTTCTTCATTGGACGTGTTTAGCCTTGCTGCTTCGGGTTAGGTTGAGGGTCCACACTACTGTGTTTCCCTCAGCTGTCTTTTGTTGACCTCCGCTGGTCCATTGCCATACCTGAGGTGGATTTGCATATTCCTGCTCAGTCGACCTCATTCCACAGTGACGGGTATCCATTAGAGAGGAGGCCCCCGTGTTGTTAAACGGAAAACCTCCTTCCTGCTGCGGTGCACAGTCGGCCAATTGTTCTTTCCCTGCTTTTTTTTTGTATTGACTTTTACCGTCCTGTTCTCCTGCATTAGTTCCATTTTATTTCCTGTGTTCGTATTCTTTCTTTTCTTTTGTGTGTCGTGTTTTTTCGGTATTTCTGTGTTTTAGAGAAGTGAGATGAAAATAAAAGCTCATGTTTTTAATTCCAGCTGCTCAAGAGGGTCTATGGGAGTTTCCTGGTTTCACCAGAGGATGGTAAGCTCACAAAGTTACTGATTGCTTGAGATTTTTTATAGACCACTAACTTCCACATAGACACTTTGTTCCTCATTTCTTTTACCGGTATTTGTTAGTGCGTGGTAGCTCACTTTGTCCTTGAATATAAAAAAATGTGAAAATGAAAAGCACTGGCTAGCAATGAGACATTTTGTACCGTCTTTAATCCCCATCGCTCCGTTTCCTGCCAGCCTACAACGTGTCCCTCCTCTACGATCTGGACGCGCTACCGGCCAATAAAGACGATATTGTCCACCAGGCGGGTATGCTCAAGAGGAACTGCTTCGCCTCCGTGTTCGAGAAGTACTTCAAGTTCCAGGAAGAGGGCAAGGAGGGCGAGGAGAGGGCCGTGGTCCACTACAGAGAGGACGAGTCCATGTAAATGCAGATTCATGTGACCGTGTGACATGAATACACCCGGATTTATTCGGAGTTGTGGATTGACACGTTCTTTAAGTTCTTGACGTGCGTTTTTCTTTTCTTCTCAGGTATCTGGAGGCCAAGAAAGACAGAGTGACGGTTGTGTTCAGCACGGTGTTCAAAGACGACGACGACGTCATCATCGGCAAAGTTTTCATGCAGGTGCGTGAGGCCAATGCGTACGCGAGGTTGCACTAGACTGCAGCAAGCCGAATTAAAAGCCGTTATAACGTCTAGCATCGCGTTAGCGCCGGCCTCCCTGGAGCTAACGCAATAAGCTAAGTGTGCGGTCAACTTACTTGTGTGTGTGTGTGTGTGTGTGTGTGTGTAGGAGTTCAAAGAGGGTCGGCGAGCCAGCCACACGGCCCCCCAGGTGCTGTTCAGCCACAGGGAGCCCCCGCTGGAGCTGAAGGACACGGACGCCGCTGTCGGGGACAACATTGGATACATCACCTTTGGTCAGTACGCAAAGCATTGGCTTCACAGCTGCACTACTGTCACTACTTATCTACTAGTCCGATGTATTGACACCGATTGGACGTTTTTCAGTCCTGTTCCCGCGTCACACCAATATCAATGCCAGAGACAACACCATCAACCTCATCCACACCTTCAGGGACTACCTGCACTACCACATAAAGTGCTCCAAGGTCAGTTCAACTTTCACCAGAACCGCACCTTTCTGTGTCTTGGCCCTAAATGTGTGATTCACTCGTGCAATTTCAACGAGCTCTGGATATACGTAGTGTTTGAGGCTCCACCTGTCCAAACACAAGCTGGAAGCCTGCTTTAATCACAGGCTTACGAACAAGTCCTCCTCTGTAATGGTACGTTCCATCCTCCGTAAAGCACCGGCTCCACAATAGAAAGCCCGGCCGCAGATCAAACGAAGGCCCTTCCCGGCTACAACTTGGCCCCTCTTCTCGACTGTAAACCCTATTCAGAGCCGTCTTGTCAGGCGATGTCTGGGTGTTTATTTTTTTGCCGTACGTGCATGTTTGTGTTTGTGTGTTGACAATCTCCTTTCCTCCGAAGGCCTACATCCACACACGCATGAGGGCCAAGACGTCCGAGTTCCTGAAGGTGCTGAACCGCGCTCGCCCCGACGCCGAGAAGAAGGAGATGAAGACCATCTCGTACGTAGAACCTCTCTGTACCCCACCGCTCACATTCAGGTTTACTCGTCTAATTATGAGACGCATGTGTCATGATTTATCCAGGTTAATTTAACAGGTTTTATTTGTCCGCTCCTTCCTTTCTCCATCGGTGACTTTGTGTGTTTTTGAGGTGCGACTGTGTTTGAAGTGAGTCAGGGAGGAGTTTTTACAGCTCTCTGCTTTCCTAAAAACCTCCAAACAAGTTGAAGGAACAGTTGTGTCTTTGGAATACAAACTGTCGGAAACAAAGAGAGTCTTTGTTCTGTGGTTAACGTGTAACTGAAACAATCGCCCACTTGTGAGTTCTGAAGAGGAAGAAACGTTTCGCATGAATTCCGTGTTTTGAAGACACAAAACGATGCTATCGGCTAAGAAAATACTCAGAACCGAAAATGGAAGTGCCGATCTCTTATTGTCGACCGTTTGCAGATTAAATGATACCACTATTGTCCGTCAGTTGTACGTTTCACTATCGGGTTTATTGAAGTCTGTGTGCAGTACCAGGGAAGAGGATAACCTGTTGGGTGTTATATGTTCTTATGTGTCCTTTTGTTTTTGGTTTTCAGTGGAAAAACGTTCTCCCGCTGAGACCGACCCCCCCCCCCCCCCGTGTGTGTGTGGACGAGCCCAAACGCACTCCACTGAGACTCAATGCCACATCGGACAGGACTCCTCTAGCCCCCCAAATACATGTCCAGTCTTTCCTCTTTTCTTTTCTTTTTTAAATGGATAATAATGTTGGCTCAAGATAAATGGAAACACGGGCATTCCCTGCTTTGCATAGTTAAAAGAGAATTATTAGTCCTATATAAATATATATATGAAAAAACAAATTGACATTTTTGATACGATATCTTTTACTCCATTTGGTACTCTCTTGCTTGCCCCCCCTCAACCTTCACCGTGATATATATATATCCATGTGTTGGATGATTTCAATCCCCACCCCCCCCCCCCTCTCTGTGCTCTCATTTCGTCTGTACCATTGTCATCTGAAAAAATAAAATAAATCACTTACGACAAGAACCTTCTGCTGTCCTTTGTACATTTGTAGATTAACCTGTATATTGGAAATGCTAAACTTTGGTTTTAATGGCTTTTCAAATATAGTGAAGTATCTTTTATAACAACAACTATTGAAATAAACAAAAGAATATGAATGACATTTAGGGGATTTTCAGTCTTCACCTGACACTGGCATTTTGGCTGATTTCTTTAGTATACATTTGTTTCTTCATAATCTGTTCAGTCTCAGTATTCATATAATTACACTAAGTACATAATCCATATTCATTCAAAAGTGTCCCTGATTGACAATCACTGCACTTTGTGATTAATAAAGTATGAAGTATGAAAAACCAACAGCAACAAAATGAGCGCGGCGACTTTCTTTTGAAATCAAACCTTTATTTACCGGCAGCCTCACAGTAACTTCACAGGTTAGCAAACAGTTTGATATGAAACTTGGCTTCGTGACAGCAAAGCTTTTTAGGATCAGGCTTTGGCCACCTTATCCGGAGGAGGAGGAGGAAGAAGAGGAAGAAGAGGAGGAGGAGGAGGAGGAGGAGGAGGAGGAATCTTTCTCATTTTTGGTCTTGAGTTTCTTCTTCTTGCGTGGTGCATTGTTGACAGCAACCTTGTTCTTAACGAGGTCTCCTTCCTCCTCTTTAGGGGGTTTATCTGCTTCAGGGGCTTTGGGGGGGGGAGTGGATTTGTCAGATGGGGAGCTTTCTTGCTTCACAAGGGCTTCTTCTGTCACCTTTCCCCTGCTGCTCGGGCACCTTATTGTCAGGCTTTCGCTGGTCTGGAAAAAAAAAAGAAGATATCAATGTGTTCAGCTTTCCTTTAATCTGTGTGTGTGATTCTACGAGGGAGTCAAGTGGAACACAGGACAAGGATGCTAACGAGTAGGTGCACCTTACTTTTGTGTGTGCATGCTCTTGCCTATACCCTATAGCCAATAGGATGCATCTAAAGCTCCGACGTCATGCGACCGTCATGCAGTATTTCTGAGCCGCCACCGTCCTCACCTTTCAGGGTCGGGAGTTATGCTTTGCATCAGTCGCTGGTAGTTATCCATTTCCGCCTCCAGCTTCATCTTCACGCACAGCAGATTCTTGTTGTTTTCGACGTGGCGCTCCACCTGTGCCCTCGCCTCCTTCAGCTCCGCCTCCAGGCGCAGTATCGCCTGGTTGAGGGGCCCCACGCGCTGGCCGTACTCCACTTTGGTGCTATCCAGGGCCTCCTCCAGGTTGTGGATCTGAAAGGAAGACATGAAGTGATTTTTTTAGCCTTTAGATATCAGACCCAGGAGGCCAGACGTTAAACGAATAGTTCCCTGTGGCTTCTCGGTGAGGTTCAGTATTTGTTTGGCAGATCCAGGTGGCAGTGAGACGGATAAAAAGAGTTTGTCTGTCTTAAAGTAGCAGGTTTTCGTGGTAATGACAGGGCAGCCAGGTATGCTTGTGAAGAGGTCAGGTAGACTGACACCCATCATTCCGACTTTGATCCGGCGGGTGTCTGCGGTACGTCTAATGTCACCGAGTGATTATTGAAAGTATTGAAAGGCGAGAAAAAGGCGTCTCCAAACTTCTGAATAGACTTGTGTGTGGTTACCTTGCTTTGAAAACTCTGGATCTTAATTTCCAGAGATTTCCTCTGCTGGAGCAGTTCCTTGAGCTCTGACTTTCCAGAGTGCAAGTCCTCGTTATTTTGGGCCTCCACCACCTTGATGTTTTCAAACTGGAGAGGGGAAAAATGAGATGAAAGTGGTGAGATGGACTGAAAGAGAGAAAGAGAAGAAGAAAACTACATCTAGGTCACGTACCTTGCTCTGGTACCACTCCTCGGTGTCCCTCAGGTTCTTCTGGGCTAGTTTATCGTACTGGAAGCGGATCTTGTTGACAACCTCGCCCAAGTTGGAGCTCTGAGACTTAATCTCCACCTTCACCTCGGAGTCCTTGATCTTCTCACGCAGGACATCCACCTCCTGCACGAGCCACAGTTACAAAGTTTGCCCTCAGATTTCACACGATGCACTTTTGTTTTCGCATTCTTGAATTGTGTCTGTCTCAAGTCTCACCTCTTTGTGCTCCTGCTCGAGACGAGTGAGCTCCTCCTTCACCAGATCGATCTCTTTCCGTGTCTGCGTTTGGTTCAGCTTGGTATCCTCATTGGTCTTCTTCAGGTCCTCCAGGTCTTTTTCTAATTCTTTCTCTGCCTTTTCCTCCTCGTCCAGCCTGCATACAACAATGATCCACACAAACCACCGATGAAAATAAACTAAGTTTACTGAACTGGGCTAATTTTTTCCAAAAATAAAAATGAGGGATTCACTTTTTCTTGAAGTCTTCATTTGCCAGGTTGGTGTTTTCAATCTGGAGCAGCAGCTTGGCGTTGTCCATGGTGATGTCTTTGATCTATGAAGATGAATGCATGATATTACCAGTAATATCGTTGTTTGGATACAATATGTAAATGCAGTTTGTCATATTTCATGAGAAGATGCATGAATGCGAGAAGGGAAAATGTGCTCAGCATGAAATTAAAATAATTTCATGTTTTTGTAGTAAGAAATAAAGTGAGAATGAAACCTGATGACCAACCTGCTTCTTGAGATCATCCAGGGGTTTCTCAACCTCATCCCAGTCGCGCCCCTCAGGTGTCTTCCTCTTGGCCAAAATCCCATCAATCTCTTTCTCCATGTCGTCGTTCTCCTTCTCCAGCTGCCTCACCCTGCCCAGGTAGCCCGACAGCCGGTCGTTCAGACCCCGCAGTGTCTGCTTGTCGTCCGCAGGGGCCACGGGGGCCACCGCAGCTGGAGGCTCGGCAGATGTTGCCGGAGCCACGGCAGCGGAGTCTCTGTCCGTCTCGTTGTTGCGCAGCATATTGCGCAGCCCCTCCAGGCTCGCCACGGACGCTCTGGAGCCCCTTCCCCCTGCTCCACCGAACATGCTGACAGCGGTGT
This sequence comes from Leptoclinus maculatus, assembly GCA_032191485.1. NCBI lineage: Eukaryota > Metazoa > Chordata > Actinopteri > Perciformes > Stichaeidae > Leptoclinus > Leptoclinus maculatus. The sequence continues at coordinate 5,153,515 of JAVDOI010000021.1, read as the reverse complement.
TTGAAGGCATGATTGCTGCTGGATGAGAGGGAGCTGAACGACAGAGAGAGAGCGCTTCTGACTGGAGAGTCATGATGCATGTGATGGAGACAGGTAGGTTTTATACCTGGTTTTTACGCATGCATCCGCCCCTACCTATACCATTGGCTCCCGGTGCCCAGCACCACTCCTGGACTAACTGGTTCAGACTCCAAATTCAAGTATTTCATGTTGATTTTTTTTATTTTCTCACTGTTTTTCTGCACTTGTCCTCTCTTGATTGGACGCATGCCGAATTTGGGGAGGTGATGGGTGGTCCTTGTCGACCTTAAAAGCCGGTGAGGCTGCAGGTACCCTTCACAGCTCACCTGTTCAACTTCTGGGTTTCATCTCGCTGTTACAAGCTTCGATATGTCTCAACCAAGAGATTACAGCAGCCAGTCCTACTCCCCCGGCATCAAGGGACCGGTCAAAAGCTCCTTCGACCCGTCGGGCAAATCCAGGGAGAAGGACGACATGGTTGGACTCAACGACAAGTTCGTCCAGTTGATTGACAAGGTGCGTAAATTACATTTTTTAATTAATACAAATAAAAATGTCATTAATTAATTGGTGTATTGAGATATTGCCCTACATACTATTTGGGCTACTTATAGTTTATTTAGTACTTTTCATCAGTAAAAAGGTTAGCCTATAACTAAATAATGACGTTATGTATTATATTTAAACAATAAACAGGGCATTTTTTCCCTCTTTTTGATGTTGTTTTTTAGTGGGCTATAATAATAAAAACATATTTAATTTATTCAATATGTTTGTGCATTTTTCATGTTTTTATGAATGAATAATTCCTTTTGGTGGTTGTGTTCGTTTGCTATTTCCTCCACTCATTAAACCAACGCAAAATGTCCCAATGAGTCATACAAGCAGAACAATACTTATTAATTGAACAACAAATGAACAACAAGCCATTGTTGAGGTTATAACATTTGTAAAAACCTGTTTCCAATCCGGGAGCATGACTGATATAATATATTATATTATAGCAGCCTGTGTCTGCTGTAATTAGCTATTTATGTAACCGGAGGCCATGAAAAGTGTCTCCTTTTGCTCGCTTCACTTCATGACAATGTTGGAGGTACATGTAGGACGCCACCTTGTGGATAATGATATAACTTTAAATCGGAATTAGGGTCATCAGTCTGTCAACATAACCTGAAATATATAAATAATATATATATAACAATATTCCACAGCTGGTGGGCACCGAGGTGTTTGATATCAAGTTTTTCTTTAAAAAAAAACCAGACTTCTAAATGTGTTGTGTAGAAGATAATCCACATAGTTCATGGTGACCGCCGGTACTATCTTTAATATGTAACCTGCCAATTACGAGCTAATGACGACGGTGGCAAACAGGGAATCAGCATTGGGCATGCGCACTAGTTATTTCCCACACTAGGGGCAGAATTACATTAATGAACCACACTTCTATTTAGTTTCCAGCAGGTGGGGCTAAACCTACATATTTAGAGTATGCAAAGGACCACATAACTATAACAACGGTTAGCATCTATAGCTACAGTATATTTAGACATTGCATTCCTCATATGTATTTCCCCCCATCACATAAAATAATAGGACTATTGCTTGCCTCAAATAGCCTTTACTTCTTTGCAATGTGTCTTCTTCTGCATTTCACCCTTTGTGTGTCTCTGTCTTAGGTGAAAAACCTGGAGGATGAGAACAAGAAGCTTGACACGAAGCGGAAGATCCTCAAGGACCAGGAGGACTATGAGGGCAAAATCGACGACATCGTCAAGCAGCTGGAGAACGAGATGGAGCAGCAGATCGAGAAGTTGCTCAACGACCAAGAAAAACTGCAGGCGGAGCTGCTCCAGAACCAGGAGGAGGTGGGCGACGCCAAGAAGAGGTCAGTCGGTCACGGGCCAGTGTTTAGACATAACTAGACCCCCTTCAGCTTTCAGTAGCCTATGTCCTTATTTGGGTGAGAGTATGTTAAGTGAAGGGAAATCATTTCCCTGTTTTCCACGGCTGCAAACACAGTATAAATACAGAGGACTCGAATCTATGTCATTATTGGAACAAACTCACTTTTCACCCTTTCTATTGGTTGCAGGTATGAGGAGGAGTTTGTGAAGAAAGCTGAACTGGAGAATGAGTTTATCATCAAGAAAAAGGTACTGCCTGTTTTTTTACGCTGCTTATTTATTCAACCTCCGGCAATCTGATATTTTGGAAATAGTGTCTGCCCTGTGTTTAATCATGTGTATGTGTGTAACAGGACGTAGATGAAGGTCACTTGGAGACAGTAGATCTGGTTCTGGAGCTGGAGGACCTGATGGGGAAACTGGACTTCCTCAGGGTTGGCTATGATGAGGTAAATACATGGTTTATTGTGTTTTTTTTCATTGTTCACCCCTTTGTTTTGTTACATATCCTCTCTCTGCGCTGAAAAGCTTCAACCTGGTATCCGTGTCTGCCCCCTGCAAGGAGATCAAGGAGCTGGAGTCACTCGTCCAAAACGAGACAGTGGTCCTCCGTGACGACAGCAAACGGTCTCTGGACATGGACAAGATCATCGAGGGAGTCAAGAATCAGTATGCCAACATGGCCGCCCGCACCAGGGACGAGGCCGAGCACTGGAACCTGAAAAAGGTGAGGAAGAGGAAGATTGTTTCTTGAACCAGCCCCAGTTACAAACAGACATGGTGAAAATGTGCCATCTTGCCCACCCCATTAGATGGATGCCATGGTCTTAACTGCAGGACAGCGTGAGAAGGATGTGCGTGATTTAAGGAGGGACATCTCAGACCTGGTGCGCCACATCCAGAGGCTCAACGGGGACCTGGAGGCTCTCCAAAGGAAGGTTGTGATCACACAGATAAACACTCTCAGAGTTTCACCAGTTCAGCCGCCGATGTTCTCTTTACACTCTGTGTCTTATGTTAGGAAGAGTCCCTGAAGAAGGACATCATTGACATGAGGACAGAAGGCGACAACAACCTGGAGAGGGCTCGGGAGAACATCGCCCAGCTGGAGGAGGCCTTGAGGCGGGCCAAGCAAGACTTGGCCGGACAGATCCGCGAACACCAAGATCTGATGAACCTGAAGTTGGCCCTGGACATCGAGATCGCCACCTACCGCAAGCTGCTGGAGGGCGAGGAGCAGAGGTATGTGTGAGAGCACGTTGCTGTTCGTTGTCACCGCCATGCGTTCGTGCTTGGACTAACAACTGTCTCTGTCTCTCCTCTCTGTGAAGAATGTACCACCTCATGCGCAACGGAGGTGAGAACCATTTCACGCATATCAACCCTTCTCACGACTGATTCATGTTTTGTGTGACGCTAAAATCAAACCTCTCTTTCGCTCAGATTTCTAAAAAAAACAAACCAACCAATCCGAGTCCTATACTTGCACGCAGATGTTCACCTGCTAGAGAAGCCACGAGCCCCAGAACCCACCGTTGTCCCGGCTGGTACCCCGATACCGGCAGTGGACCCGGCCTCCAAGAAACGCCTGCTGATCCGGGTGGAGGTGGAGGAAGGCAGAGTCGTGTCCGAAAGCTCCCATTACGCCGAAGATTAACCGGCACTGTCCCCTCAAACGCCTCTGTCTGCAAGCGTTACAGTAAATCCGCAAAAAATGTGAATTAAATAATTAAATAAACTCTTCAGGAATCACCGTGAAAGTGGCTTTTAAATGCAATAACCCTCGCGCTACCTCTGTGTGCTGTCTAACAATAGCTTCTTAGAATCCATGCTTGAAGTTGGGAGACGTTTTGTTTATGCCCAAGCTTTGTTTGCCTTTGTGCAAATGTTCCTGGCACCACCAGTGCGTTTCTTTCAGCTTTCTTGCAGTTGTTCTCCAATGCCTCTGTGCGCCACATACGATTTTGTCTTTGTGGAATGGTGTAAAGGTTTCTCAATGAAGTGAACAATAAAATAATTATCTTGTGGCTTCGAGCAGGTGGTTAAAAGGAGTGTTTCTGTTCTCACAAAGACACTGCTTCCTAGAATTAAGGGGGGAATCTGCATGCTTGAAATGCCTTTTCCTCCTGCTTTATACCTCAAACATGTCCAAATGATCACAAGGAAATCAGAGGGCATCAAAGTTTACTCTTAAGATATTTACAGTTGAATACAATTAATAAATAAAGCGCCATGAACAACGTGTCTCTCTTTTTCATTTACAATAACACAAAGAGTACAGTCGCTTAAAGCCCGACAGTCTCGTCTCGCCTTCATTTTCCTCCTCCTCTTCCTCGGTCTTACGTGCACAATATTCCGATGTGGAAAAGCATGCTAGAACACGGCAACACATACAAACGACCCCATGATGATATCCCATCCCTCCTCATGTCCCATAACAGTCGGACCTTGTTTGCTCTTTAATTGGATTAAAGTCTCCTTTCCACCCACATACTGTACAAACACGTCTAAAAAAACGCACTTTGATTGGGGAAACAAAAAGCAGGGCATGTATTCTGTGTTTAATCAAGTCTCAAATAAAAATCTAATTCCCCCTGAATGGATTTTACCGAGAAATATAACTTTTGGTCTTCGAATGGAAGTATTTGGACGCAGCAGATGTTTCTCTGAAGCCTGCTTTTACAGTATTTAAGCTTCCTGTAACAGTTTATCTATAAATGGCAAAAAGCTGGGAACTCATTTCCAACTTTAGTTTGCACACGTGGTCTTCCCCCTCACGTCCTGCCTGTTCAGCTTGCACACCAGTTTATAGATAAACACCAGTGAGAGAAGAAGGAGTAAACATGTCAGGCAGACGGAGAAAATCTCCCACCGGTTCAACGGACATCCAGAGCAGGCGGCACAAAGAGAAAGGAGGATATGCATGTGAGCTATGTTCATAGGATGTACAACACTGCAGCGATGATGGATTTTTGTAGGCCAACCAGGAAGTTAGCGTTGCACCTGTTCCCCCGACTAAAGGCCAATGGGATTCTTCCATTTGGATTATTGCAGAAAATAAACTCTGTGGCAAACACTCGTAATGATACTTTTTTTTCCAGCAATTTCCAAAAAAACAGCACTTACTAACTTTTCTTCATCTTTTTGATTATATCTCCTGGCAGCAACATTATTAATGGAAGGCCATGAGAAATGGGGAGCTGCAGACAGCCTTTTTTTTTAGGAAAACTTATCAATAAATTGTGAACAAAATCAATGCAAATGTGTTTTTCTGCTGCAATGCAACGTTTCCTCCTGCTGGCCTTGGCCAATATAATGTGGGCGTCAACTATAGCAACGCCGTTTCTTGCAGGTTCATCTCCATAAATATTCGTCACTACTTTCTCAGACTGCCACCTCCTCCGACCCCTGCATCCTTCTCCTCCATCTGTCTCTGAGCTTGCGGAGAAGCGTGCACGCAGGTTCTGTGTACTGCCTGTTCGCCAGGCCGAGCACCAGCGGCACCACCGCCATGCTTCCGATGCCGCTGCACGACAGCACGATGTGAGTGGTGGAGCTCCGCTTGGTGTCGCTGATCAGGAACATGATGGACACGTGCATGTAAATGAGGTAGGGCACCCAGCACGCGAGAAACGTCAGCGACACGGCCACCACGCAGCGAACGTAGCGCAGGTTCAGCCTCTGCTCGCGGTCCGAGGCCTGACTTCCCCGCTCCACCGAACGATGGAGGCGACAAATGTCCTTCATCTGGCCTCGGGTGATCCATAACACACGACCGGTCATGCCAGCGATGGCTAGTATGGCAGGAAGGACGAGTCCATACACCTCCAAGTAGATAAAAGCATTGGGGAACACTCGCCTGTACGAGCAGCACGTGGTTTTGTTTGGCGAACAGTTTGAAAGTGGTGTTATATTTTGGCTACTTGCACCACAGTTGTTCCAATCCGGCCCTGTCCAGTTATTCCAGCCGAAAGCAGGCAGAGATGCGTACAGAAGTGGCGGGGCCCAAACCACAAGCAACGCCAGGGGGAAGCTGCGATGCATCCACAAGTTACTGTAATGCAAGGGGTCGACGATGCAAATGTAGCGCTCGTAGTGGACCATCACCAGGTTGAACAGGAACGCCAGGAAGAGGAAGTTTGGGAAAACGTGCGCCACCAGGCAGGAGCTCAAACTCAACTCCCGGTTCAGACCCATGAGCGGTATGAAGGGCAGCGCCACGCCCGTGCACAAGTCCGCCACCAAGAGGCTGAAGAAGAAGTAGTTGGGCGTGTTGTGGAGCTGGCGGTTCCAGGCGATGCCCAACATGATGACGAGATTGGCCAGGATGATGGAGGTCGACAGCGGTACGGTGATGGCATAGATGAGCTGCTCCCCAGAGGGCAGAGCGTGGGAGTCGTTGTAGTCCATCATGTGTGAACTCTGCGCACTTCCTCCCCTTTGCAGCCTGGTTCTGCTCCCATCAAGGCACAGCTACCCTGCAGGGAAGGAGACGCATTGATAGAGTAGCTGTAGAGGCCCAACAAGCTGAAATGTTCCATGTATCACAGCAAGTGAAACTTTCAGAGGAAATGCAATTGAGTGGAGATGACACATTAGATTAGATCAAAACCAAAAAAGAGAGTACAATGAACTCAGAAAAGGTATTCTCTCTAATCAAGAAGATTAAGTTATGGAAACCTCTTCAAAGCCAATTTAAGTCAGTGAAAGCTACAATCTCACAGTTAAACAAAGTGACCTCTCATTGGGAATAAAGAGTGAGAAAAACCTCTTACGACACTCACTGTCATCTCTTAATCAGTGAAACTAATTGAACCTCTTTGTTAGCTGACAGCCGAGATAATAATGAATTCCAGTCCGCTGTCATTCAATAATTCATCAGCTGGGACTCTGGAGTTACACCCCGCTTTGTATCTGTTCTATGTCCCGGAGATCATTTAACAAGTTTGACTTTGGGAAACAAGTCAGTTTATGGTCAAGGGACATTCTCACATTGAACTACAATAAACCATATGTTACACGTTTTATGAATAGACTTTACTATGTCGGGTTATCTGGTAATGTTTGCAACTGTGCAACAGCTGTTAATGTGCAAAAGCGAGCATTATATACGATTACGATCTTACAAATAAATATTGCAAAATGCCAGTATTTCTAATGTCCACATATATAACATACCATTTGCTAACCAGCTCAATAAAGTGAATTTTATGGTATCAAAGTCCTGTGACAGTTTCAACAAATACAGCTTTTAAAGAGTCTTTAAAAGGTGAATACACAGAAACAAATTGGTTTTACTTAAATTACTGCTTTAATGCTATTTGCTTTAATTTAATGGGGTTTTTTTTTAAAGCCGTTTTCCACACATTGTCTAACAAAAGGAGACACCTTTTTTTCAAAGAAACAAAAAAGTGCCTCTCAATAAAAAAGAAATGAAATAATTTGTAATCCTGCAATAATGTAGAAAGTGGTTTAAAAGAGTAGAAAATATACTACTTAAAATAAATCACCATAAATATATAATTATCTGTTTCAAAGGATGACTTATGATAACTTTTTGAAATAAAAAGCAACAAACCTACGAGGGCTTTTTTTTACCTCTTCTTTTGGGATGAACGGTCCAGTCATGTATCCTTTGGCAAAGAAAATGCAAATAAACAACAGTTTCTTATCACAATCCTGATAACTTCGACCCGGTTTCCCTGCATGTCACATCCACAAGCAGAAGATGCCGCCTTCCACAGAAGCGACAGGAGCTTCTTCTTCTTAGTTTAATAATCCCTTCAGTCAAGTCAGCCACCACGAACTACAAGGGAGACAAGAGAGAGCAGCCTAAGTCTGTTCCTCTCAGAGACTTTAAAGGGGAAGTGCACAGTGAAGGAGGAGGTGGCAGCAGTTCTACTGCATATATAGTCTCTTCCTGACGGGGGTCACCGGTCACACTGAGGATGAGGCAGCAGTGTCCATTAACACTTCACCTATGAACTTGTTTCGTCCATCAGCCCCCAATATTCTTTATTCTTTGATTGCCCTCTAATATATTTATCCATTATTTTGTGGCCAGATTTGAATCATTTACTTTAAATGTATCACACATTAATTTATCTATGTTTTTGTTTAGCTAAGCACTAATTGTAGCCAGGCGTTAGTTAGCTTAGCCCAAAGACTGGATGCACAAGGACACAGCTATTTGTCGAAATTCAAAAATACATCTCTGAAGCTCACTAATTAACACATTGCATATTATTTATTTAATTCATATACAAACAGAAATGGAAAACCAACAAATTGCGGTTTTACGCGGAGCTACTGTCCCCGCATGCAGCGACTAGCAGCAAGCTAACGTTAACTCTTTCAGTAAGAAAAAGAATAAGTGCTTAAATGTCTAATTATTTGTTTAAATCGATAGGATGAGCCTCACCGTACACGCACAATAATTCACTTTTATTAACACATAATTAACACAATGAAAGCCAAGCTACAATTTTTATTTCACTTTTAGAAACATTCTTTCAACGTACAACACTCTAAAAATGAGTCAGCTACGTCCACAACATACTCTAAGTCGGTTAAAGATGAATTTCGCTCCTTTTACTTGGCCCTTTACTGACCTAAACATATACATACAACAGTGTGTACGTCTGAATTCATAACAGCTGTCACACGTCTCATATTTAAACAGTGTTGGATGGAAGGCCCGGCGGTGACCTGCTTTCTTAGCCAGACACGGAAGACTCCTTCACTGATAGTCAGGAGCAGACCTGGTGCTGGTCGAGATGGACGAGCTCCCGTCAGATAGTGGTTTTAAACAGAGATGTCTGGGAAGACACTACGCAGGGAGGACACGCTGGACATGAAACCACAACATCTTCACATTGCAGAAGGAGAAGATGGAGCGTCTTGGCTTTCCGAGAACACCGGAGCCTACTTCAACAGTACACCAGTGATCTAATCTGTTTCATACACAGTGGAAACATCACATGTGACTAAGTAAAGGTCATCTACTGACTTTGGCTGCCAAAAGGAGATCAAAGCTTTTTTTTTGGTCAAGCTAGCTAACGTTAGCTAAAATGTGGCACCACTTCCTCGCTAGCTAAACTTAGCTAAAACACATGGCACCACGTCCTTGCTCCAGATGACACTGGAAGTGTCCTGGAACTCAAATATGTATGATTTTTGCTTTACATTAATAAAGAAATACCTGTTTTAATTGCTTACACTTGCTCATTTCTTTCAGGGCTATGAATTCCTGACATTCCCAGCTAAACATGTGGCCTTTTGCAGTTTCTTTTTCTTAAACAGGCCAGAAAGTCAGCTGAAAGATACACAAATATATCTTAACTGAATCCCTTATAAACAATATTTTAAATCACTTATTGTCCAAGTGTTTTTCTTTCCCAGAGTGAGTTTTTGTGAAACAGATTTGAATGGGCCCTCTTCCTCCAGACGTGTTTACCTTGGCACCAGCACCGGCCTCTTTGTTCGGCAGCAATATGAGCTGCAATTTAATAGATCGGGCTTTCGGTCCCTGTGGAGGTCTGGAGGTGATAATCCTCTGGGCCACTCCTCGCCTTTTGTCTTCACAGCAGGCTGACCTTTGAGGCCAAACACACTGCTGTGACAGATGAGGAAAATATCCTGCTGCCAGTGAACGCCACACACACAGGTGTTATTTCCCCCCCCTGGTCCCTAAATGACTTTCTGCAACCTATAGTGCAGAAATACATACAAGAAAACATGCAACACGTTCGAGAACCACACAAACATGTGTGTGCGTGCACGCCTGTCTGGGTGAGTTATGCATGGACACATGCACATTTGGACACACACAATGAGGATCCAGGTACAAGGAAGAAGCACTTGTGCGCAGGATACCGACTGACGGTTGTTTTTCCCTCAATGTGACTTACGGCCGGCGGGAGAGGAGGAAAATAACAGAACAATAGGTCAACGGGTTTAGGCCTTGAAACAAGACTTTCAAAACGTTTTGAGTGATGGGTCGAGAGAAACGGGAGCGTTGGTCTATTTTAAAGTTAATCTCACTGAGCATCAGAAACATTCCGTATGTTTGTTGTTGCAGTGGGAGGACAGGAAGATAAATGTGTCATTCAACAGGAAGTGATGACTTAATAAAGCTCCTAATTGTATTTGTGTGGTAGCGGGTCACCGTGGGCTAAATATAACCTGATCTATTAAATGATAAGAATCTTAATTTGGTATTAAAGACTAATTCACGGTCAGCCACTGTGACTCTCCAGCTTCCCATTTTTAATCCTCTACCTTGAATCATATCTCGGCTGTGGTTTTTGGGGGAAACTTCCTTAAGGGTCCTGTCGTCTGCAGACTGACTCAACTCCTCCCTTTACTCATATCTGATAAGATAAGTTAAAACTGAATCAAACCAGAGTCTAAACAAGTTAAGAGAGACGCTTTCTCAGCCACTCCACAAGTCACGTGACCCACCGAACGTTTCCTCCCCGAGTATGAACTCACTGCTTCATCTTATCGAAGTTGACACACACGAGTAGAAACTATTTCACCAGATGAAGATGAAGTGTTTCAAGAGGTGCGGGTAGCCATTAGCCCTGGAGAAAGTCAATTATTTATTGTGTTGTATTTACATCAAAAACTTGGCGAGATAATTCCTGAACAATGTGTCTGAGAGCTGGAAGACCACACACACACACACACACACACACACATATATATATGTATGTGTGTGTGTGTGTGTGTGTGTGTGTGTGTGTGTGTGTGTGTGTGTGTGTGTGTGTGTGTGTGTGTGTACCCCCTTAGTGAGTAAACTAGGACAGAAAAACAATTATGGAACAACTTCTAACTAAGATCAAAGGAACATTAAAAGGGATGTCAAAGGCACCGGCCACTGTAATGAATCTCTCTTTGACTCCGTTTAGTTTAGTGTCTCAGATTCTTGCACAAGAGCGTACTTAAGAAAATAATGAGCAACAGCTAGACGAGATCAAAAACTCTCTCTTTCTCTTTCAGTTTCTTGAATTATCTTAAAGTCCTGATGAAAACGGGACAAATGATCGTTTGGATGCTACAATCCCACTAAAGCAGGTCAGATATACGATGGGTTGAGACCACACGTGTTAAAATCCTGAGGGGGAGGGGGAAGCATGTTCTCGAGCGTTGGAGAACAAAAAGTCTGTTGGTGAAATGTCTCTGCTGGATTTCCTCCGATCGTCGTGCTGATCTCTTTACCGGTCGGGTCTCTGGAGGCAGAAGACCTTCGCCTGGTTGTCTCCTGACGCGGTTATTGCGAAAGACGCCTCCCTGGAGGAGAAAAAGAACAATGAATTTAGCGATTGAAGAAACAAAAAAAGACATCCATATATTTACATTTTCAGAGAGACGATGTAGAAATGATGAGAAAGCAAAGTCGCACCGGTTGATGGTGAAGTTGAGGATCTCGGCAGTGTGACCGAGGTACTCGGCCACAATGCCGCCAGAACGGGCGTCCCACAGGCGCAGCGCTCCGTCTAAGCAGCAGGTGGACACCACAGAAGAAGACTCCTCCCACTGCAGGTGAACGATGCCAGCCTGGAGGAACACAGGCAGGAATATAAACAGTTCTTCTTCTCTGTGCGCTAAACTGAACAAAAGGTGGTGCCGCGCGGTACCTCGTGTTGGCACCTGTTCCTCAGGACCTGTGTGGCGAGGTCGTATATGGCCAGAGTCCCGTCCAGGTACGCCACAGCAACGAGAGGCAGGCTGGGAAAGGACGAGAGCGACGAAACGTTTGAGCATTTAAGAAGCAGCAAGCTGGAGTTTGAGAAATGTGAGATGCTGTAACCACTAGCCAGAAAACACACATTTACGGTGTATGAATTGAAAATGAGCTCACCTGGTGAGCCTACATGGAAACTTTCTGCAGTTTAATGTCTACTTCACAACTCACATGTTGCAGAATCCCACAGACTCGACAGAGTTGGATTCCGTCTCCTCTTTCGGCTCTTTCGCCCCTTTGGCTTTGCCGCCCTCCAGCGAGAACGCTCCGACCACCTTCACGCGACAAGCGACACAACCGACACACAGAGGTTAGAGCACTTATAAAAACAGCGTCGGGACAATGCGTCTGTGCTTCCTTCTCCATCTTTTCCGGACACCCACTTTGCCTGTGGCGGTGTTGACGAGTTTGGCAAAACCGTCCACGGAACCGGTCAGCACCAGAGAGCCGTCCTTGTTACACGCCAGGCAGGTGAGCGCCCCCTTGTGTGCGTCCTGACCTGTCGAACGAGACAAAACCAAATCCATTCATGGATTCTTGATGAGAAGCTCAGATACGGTCTGTATTGTGGATCACGGACTATTTTTAAATCAGGGCCGACTCCAAAAACAGAGTATTATATAACAGAGTTTTATTGGGCTGTAACTCTGCATTTGATTAATAGCTGATGCTTTTATTTACTGTTGTTTTCCATGAAGCAATGACCTCTTTTAACTCTTTCTCATCATCGCAATAAAGGCCAGACTGACTTTCCCATCGGGGCTGGAGCGGCAAGGTCACGTCCTTCCTCTAGCACGCTCTCATCTAGATAACAAAAATCTACTAAAAACCTTCAATGTAGGAAAACAGTAGGATGAAGCTACATTTTGAGCTGCCAGACTCACCTTTAATGACGTGGGCGGCGTTTCCCTGCTTCAGATCCCACACGCGTACCGTTCCATCCTCATAACCCACCACAGCCCGTTTACCTGGGGACATTTTCACAGTTCAGTATTTTCACACCAAGACTTCTGAGGAGGATGTCTCCAGATTATTTCTGTGGGTGAATTTGTGTCTTGTATTTTCGACATCTCTCACCATCGGGGAGGACTTTGCCGCTGGTGGCCTGGCATGCAGAACTCTGGAAGGTTTTGCAGTCGCCTGAAGGGATCTTCCACATCCACACGTTGCCGTCGTCTGTGCCCGCCAGCAGCACCGGAGCGCAGGGATGCCACTCCAACCACTGAGGAGGAAGCCGGGTAAAGACAGCCACAACACAACTTTAGACACAGATCATTTCCCGCTGCAGTTTGCTACTGGTCGCCAAAGAGCAGATCTAAAGGGCAAGATTGGAGAATGTCTGATCCTTCACTTCCTCCACAAGACCACAAATTCTCAGCCTGAGCGGTCATCCCCTCTTACTTGCTCATAAATTCCTTCAGCCCACATAAAAAGACTTTTCACAAGTGCTTACAGATGCACAAAATAAACAGACACTACTGCTGACGCAGAAGCCTATTATTGGATTGCACTCTATCCCTCCTCACCTCCAGATCGCCCACTTCGAAGGACCAGACCTCCTCTTTGGTTTCTACTTTCCAGGCTTTAATCATGCCGCTCATGTCGCCGGTAGCCACCATGGAGGAGTCGTGGCTGAACACGGCGCACGTCACAGAGTCTTTGTGGCCTGTGGAAACAAATGGGGAACAATGACTGCTTCTGTACGCGCAGCTCGGATCTTCTATCGCAGCCTTCAGTCGGCCTCCGACACTCACCGGTGCACTCCAACAGAACCTCTCCGTTGCTCACCCTCCACACGTAGGCCTTATCGTCCTCCCCTCCCGTTACAGCCATGCTGTTCGTCGCGGGATCCAAACTCACGCAAAACACGGAGCCTGGACAAAGAAAGACATTTAAAAGTTGAACACAGTGGATCTGCCTGCTGATGAAGAGCGTGAAATCAAGGCGAGGCGCTACCGGTGTGTTTGGAGAAGGTGAGCTCGCTGTCGTCTTGGTCCTCTTCCATCTCGTTGTCGGTTTCCCAGCCTTCTTCATCGGCTGCAGCGTCTTCAAAGTCAACGTCATCCAAGTCATCAGCCAAATCATCTTGGTGAGAGAGAGAAAATTAAACATTAAGATTAATGAAATTCGGTTGCTGTAGCAGTACAAAGACATCATATAATATATATAAGTATAGAAACTAAATAACAAAAGGTTATAGATACTCTACCAGAGCATTTAGAGACCAATAAAATAAAGTGAGTGGTGCTGATAAATAACATTATACAGAAGGTCATCATTAAAGGGCCCATCGGCTGAAATAAAGCCCCATAAATCCTGAGCTACGCCCTCAAACATCAGTCAGAAAGTTCAGTTTGGTTGATATTTGATGCTAACGTTCGTCCAAAACAAATCTCTAGCCTGACACAGGTGTGGCCAAAGTAAACATGCTGCCAAAAGTGACTTGCAGTTGAGTTGTAAACAGTTTTCAACCAACCGGGATCGGGCTCCATCTCGTTTAGGTCGATGACTTCAATGATTTCCTCATCTCCGTGGAAATCAACCGTATTTTCCTGCATGTTGTCCATGCTGTTAGCGGGCTAAAAGCTAGCAAAACAACCGAAAAGTAGTATAACACGCGCGAGTGAAGCTAACGGTAGCTAACCAGACTCTCACTGTTAGCTAACCACTGACAGAATCGGTTAACGGTTACACTTGTGTTTGTGAATATCAATATAACAGTCGTTAAATGTCAAATGAACTGCCTCCCCATGTTATCTTCACATGCTGCGGAGACTTCAGAGACAGACGCGCGTTGATGACGTATGGACGTGGTCGCAACAACCTCAGCGTCATTCAACTCCGCGACCACAAGATGGCGGTGCTGTGCAAAAATGATGATACTGCTAAGAAAATACTGTTAAACCAGTTTGGAGGATGTTTAAAAGCCTGGAGATGGTTTATAATGGCTTATTGTGTCATTTCTCCTCATAAACATAAACATTAACAATAAAATAATCTGTTTTGGATGAGACTTTAGCATGATAGCATAATAATACCAATGAACTGCTATTTTTTCTGTTATTATTTCATTTTTGCTTGTTTTTTATGAATAGTTTTCTGTCAAAGTCAATCTCAATAAAGAGATATTGACCTCAAAGTGACACAAATAATTAGATATGAGTGTGTCTTGGCTTTCAGAAAGAGAGACACAATTCTTTTAAATTACTATTAGATACTAAACATATCAAACAATTTGTCAAATAATAATAATCTTTTCTTTTCTATTTCTATCAATAATTAGGCAGACATAGACTTCCAGTGTCGAATATGTACAGAGCAATTATTTTAACAGTTTTTGAACAACCATCACAAAACCCAATTTGCCCCCAGCTGATTTCAATAACTGTTTCTTGTGTTTGTGTAACTATCAATACGTGTCCTCGAGAAGTTAAAACTACTACTACTAATAATGATGGCAATCAAATTCATCATCAGTATCATGATCAGCATCATGCAGAAAATACATTTTACATAGTTCCTATTTTTGAGTATTTTCATAGGAAGCAGCACAGGAAGCAAAAGTCCTTTTACATGCAAAAAAAAAAATAATTCTCGGCCACACAGTCGCTCTTAAAATAGCCCCGTGAAGTGTTCCTCATTGTGTGATTGGAATAATATGTCCCTCTCAGTCAGAACAGAAGTCCTTCTCTCTCATTCCCTCCATGATTAACACTCGGCGGCCCTCTAGTGAACTGATACTCATGATTCATCATGCTCCATTACTGATGTGTGCAGTGACACAAAACTGTAATTTACGTGGCTGTTATTACCGGAGCAGAGGTTAAGCATTGCGTTGTGGGATTTTAAACTCAAGTAACATTATGACAAAACATTAGAAAGGCTATGTAGATTTCGGTGTTATCAATGCTTAAAATCGGGTTTATTTCTCTTGATGGGGACCTTGTGGTACAGTATCAAGCTCCTCTCATTGTGATTTTGGCAGCTGGACAGCCAGACGACACTGTTTAGAGAGATTTTAGGGTGTAAATCTATCTGAAACTGTCCTCCAGATCAACTCAATCAAAGCAGTAGAAGGCCAATTTCTTTTTAATTCTCAGCTTTCCACCAGCTTGAATCTTGACCTCTGACCTCCCTCTGCAAGGGGAACGAGAAGACAAACGCCTCTTTCTGAGTTGACGTTTGGAGGTATATGTGAGACTGCAGTAAACCACAGGACTAACATTAGTGGCCCCCTCTCTTCCTTAATCGCTCCATCAAAAGCTCCATCGCCTGAGATATTTCATGAACACTTAACACAGTTTGTCTACCTCAGGTTTTTGGGGTTTTATGTCTCCTGCTATATGCTGCTGGCAGAGCTCAGCCGCTGCATGCCCAAATAAGTTTTACAGGCAGCCCCCCCCCCACCAAGTTTTAAGCCGTCCCTGGAAAAATACAACCGTCTCATGATGTGGTGAGATGTGGAAACATCAGAGTGTACATTATTACGACGTTTTCAATCTGCAGTGAGTGAGAGATTTATAAACTCTCGGCGAGGTCGTGAGGAACGCTGGAAAGTTAGATGACATTAGTTACAGCCGCTTTATTCCGTCAATCTGTTTCGACACTTCATCGCCTTTTTTGTTTCTTCTGGCCGTCGAGCCAGCAGAGGACTTCATTCAGCTCCTGTTCACATGACTTAAAGGCCTCTTCATACAGAAACATGGCAAGTGGTCACTGTTTATCCATGAAAAAAGCAGTTAGACCACCATGAGACACTTTGCATTAAAACCCAGCGGAGGGGATTCTCGTCTGGGGAAAGATTACACGACCGGATAAAGTTGGATCCGCAGGTTTAATCCGAGTCAGGAGCATAGACTGTACATACAGAGGAGAAACAGGAAATACCATATATGTAATAGAGATCACGAGCTGGTTTGACCTCAGAAAACATGAGATTCAGTCCCCTCAGCAACCAGGACATCCAATACAACAGCAATCATTGGCTGAAAAGAATTGCTGTTTCACCTCTTTCAGTCAGTTTCTCTCTTTTTTCTTTGTTATCAGCATCTCTTGTGAGGCTTTAGTGAGATCTTACACATGATGTGGATCACAGATTTTGTCGATTACTCGTCTGTATTTAGGTGTAGGATACGAATGCAGGACTTTTACATTGTTGTTACAGCACTTAAGTAAAATATCTGAGTACTTCTTTTGATTGTGAACATCAGAAAATAAGTCAAATGTATGATTCCGACAACACAGACGGGTTAGAACATTTAAAGGTGAGAGAATTGATGCCTTCGGGTGTCACAGCAAACTGGAGGTTTTCATGCTTTTCACTTGCAGTCTTTCGAATCTCCCTATTTTTACCCAGACACCCCGGAGCAGCACATTGGGTGGGCTTTTCTCTGTGCCGTCATCAGGACAGCAGAGACCAGCAGCGACCCCTTCATAAAAACATTTCTCAGTTTATCACTCCGGCAAGCTGGTTTATGTCTGAAAACAGGACACTCTGTTACTTTATAGGCACACACACATGGAAACACACACTCTGCCTGACCAGGACATGGAGGCAAATGCATCTACTTTTGTGTGTGTGTGTGCGTGTCTGTGTGTGTGTGCACCTTTTACACACACACACACACACATGCAAGCACACACATACAGTATCAGTAATAAGGCCCAGGAGCTGTTGCTGTGTGAGAGGTAATTACTCCATGCAGCTCAGCTCAGCTTTGATGGAAAGTTTTAGACTAACTGGCTCGACTGTAAGAAGCCTTGACTCTGCTTCTTCTTTTTTTTTTTTTAACAAGAACTCTTTATGGCTCCTTTTGCCCTCTTTTCTCTCTTAAACGCTGAAGTTTCACGGCATCCTGGAAAGATTTCACGTCTCATTTTTGAATGCAAGAAAAGCCCTCAGCTCACATCACACAATCGATTAATGTCGGAAGGCTGCTGTCGCACAGGGGCCCATCACCAAAAAAAGCACTGCGAGATGTTTGGAAGCGTTTCCTTTCTTCCGCTGGCAAAGCAAATCTTCTTTATGGCGCTGAGGTCGGCCTGCTTTGTCCGCACGCTGCGTCTGACTCATGTGGGACCGCGTTGGGCGAGATGACGGCTTCCCTTCTCAAAACCACTAACAGCCAGTTGTGTGTGCTCTGCAAGTGGTCTGGTCCACAGCCTGTGTGTGATGTGTCTGCTGTGGTAGCAGAGCGGCAGTCTGTGCAGGCCGTACACACTCGCCTGTTGACTTATAGCCAGATCGCTGCTCCTTTCCCAGCCACCGGCCAGAAAAACATGAAGTATTTTTGGAACATCCATCCCTCAGGATTTGTGTTTTTTTTTTCACCAGAGGCATGTAAGGTTCTTTGGTACGGATGCTTTTTAAAGGCATCGTGCTCCAAACCAGAGGTCTCATAGCTAAAAAGTGAAAAGGAAGGAGGTGATGGTGACCCCCCGACCCCCCCCCCCGGATGCAAAATAGTTCAACTAACATGATCAGCGATTTGGCGACCTGAGTGTGATGTTCACTGAATTGCAAATGTGCTGCTCTGAGCAATATAAACCAATCTAATCCCTGCTTTGACATCACTGCTCTGGACTCACACACACACACACACACACACACACACACACATTTGAGTGTTTTATGCACGTCTGCGTCAGCAAAAGCCCGTCGACAAACAATGCAGATGACCAAGAAAGATTTGTGCTCCCTGACAGACAAGTAAATTTAGTGCTTTTGTGTCACAATGACTTGTCTTTCAGAATATGATTGTGTAAGTTGTTTAGCAGTTTGCATTTTATCTGTAAATAATCATAGTCGACAAACATCGTCACATTAATACATATTTTAAAGAGCCATGCTAGCTCTATCCACCACTTCTACAAGCAGATTTAGCTACTTTATGTAATGCTAATTTTGCAAATGTTAGCATGCTAACATGCTAAACCAAAACTCGGTAATCATTGCTAAATACCAGCAAGTTAGCATCGTCATGTTGAGCATGTTAGCATTCCGTTAGCATTTAGCTCACAGAGCTACTAGCATGGGTGCAAACTCATGTTATTTATTAGCATACGTATATTATCATTAAAATTCAGATATTTTCAGCGCAGGTCTGGTAGTTTTCATTTAATTTAAGTATTTTTTTTACTTTAGGAGGTGTGATTTTTTGTGCAGGTCCTCACAAACATTAATTAAACTGTATTTAACACATGCAACGCCTCATTAACGCATACATCCTTTCTATGATTGGTTGAATATGATGTCCAGCACGTAAACAGGAGGATTATAACAATATCTAATGTTTGTTTTCATACATGCAGATGGAGAGGGTCTGCAAACAGACAGGGTTTAGCCCTAAAGAGCTTACTCAAGCACAACAACATCAGAGATGCCTCCAAGACCAGTCACCTTACGTAACCGATGCTCCGAATCTCATCCACAGAAATAATAATCCTCTGTTGCTATGGCTACTGCTGTCCCAACTGGTTTCCCCTGTACTCCAAAAAGAGGAGCGACTTTGATTAATAAATGCACGCACAGAGCTGGGACGAGCTAAAAATAACATGCATTGTTAAAATAGAGACCTATGAATAAACAGGTGAAGGAGAGGCACGTTTGTTTAGTGTCTTTTAATAACAAGTGTTTTGTAAGAAGATGATAATAAAGGAAGCACAAGGCACATAAAAAGAACCAAAACAGGGAAATAAAACTAAAATATATGAATAACTTGTTAAAAAAGTATTGGATTAGTGAAAACATGGATGCATTAGTTGCAAACTTGACCAAACTGAAATATAATGGCGATAATTCTCCTTGAAGTTGAATCATGTTCAACTCTTTGGTGGGTCGGCTCAGTCCATTCAGGACCAGAACCAAATCCAAAATGTATCTGTGGACGTATGTATGAGAGGAACCAGTGAGAGCAGAGCTGTGTAATCCTCCTGCACATAAAGAACACCTCCTCTGCCTGCAGATGTAACCTATGCAGAAGCTGGTTAGCATATTACGGTAATCAAGTCAGCTGAACCAGGCAGTGGTGCTGCAGTTTTGCCTGTGGGTGGCTGCTGAGATGCAAAATCAAATATAAAGTAATGGAAATAAAAGAATATTGGATTAGAGGAGGCAGTGGGGAAGGCGTTTCATGTTGCAATGAGCCAGAATTGGATAAAAATGTTTCTTTCATTTTGCCACGACTGGTTATGGAAAGTGTTGAATAATGGAAGGAGGGTTAGTAAAGTTGCAAATGCTTTCTAGCGTTGGAAATTACAACAAAAAAGCTGTAATAACACAATATGAAATGTGTCGAGAATGAGCTTGATTTGCTCAAGCTTTCCCTTAACATTGATTTCAATGAATCCATAATCTATAGAGTTTTTTTTCAGCTTCTTTGTTCCTTATAAAACACATTACAGAAAACGGTGATACATGTTGAAGGGATGGAAAAATTGCATCAGAATATAGTATTAGTCATATAGGACCAACATCAGACCAAATATGAATCTATTCATGCAGTGTAATAATGACACCATAGTAGATAAACCTAGGTTATTAGAAACATACGCAAAGTGCCTATTATGATTATAAAAAAGAATATTAAAGCTATAATGATCACAATGGTATTATTCGGTTACTGTAAAGTAACCTCATAAACTAACTATCAGTGTAAGTATATTATAGGGATGTTATTATGGATAAAAAGACTATGAGTTGATATAAAGTTATAATAAACTCACCCAAATCATGAATAATGTAGGAGTATTTAGATATTTTATTATAGAGATAACACACAAAAGAAATATGTTAAAGTTCTCATTAAAGTGGCATAGAAATAACAATATTCTGGTTTAATGGTCAGCAAATAAGCTTTATTTATTGTAATGTGTATCACAGACAAACTGGCTCTTGCATATATATAATATATATATAATATAGCCGTTACAGGAGATGTAAAGCATCATAAAGTTATTAAAAACAAATAATGACTGCGTTAGAACTGCACAGAGATATTTCTAATAATATAGGACACGCCCAGAGACTTTTTCCTTAGTAATGGCCATAATATCACGCTGTATCCTCGCAGATAATCACATTTTCATCAGGCTAAAGCCCGCCCCTGGTAGATGCAGGGGCGCTCCATGTGACGCTGGGGCTGTAACAAAAATCCAGTATGGCGGAATCTGTCAGGAGATGAATTTTCTTGTCCCCCCCCCCTGCGCTGAGAGGAAGAAAAAACAAAACCCCCCCAGAGTATAACATGGGAGAGAAATAAAAAGCCCTGCGGGACACGTGTTGGGACGACTGGCTTCCTCCTGGCGCGTGTAGGTGAGTTTGTGTCCTCGCGAGGGATGAATGTGTATCCGCGCCGCTTTGATGTTGATATTCAGTTCAGGGATGCTACGCACAGACAGGATTCATCAAAACAATGTCCGGCTGAAGTTTCCACTCTGCTCCGCGTCTCCGTACCGGTTGTTTTTTGTTTTGTTCACGTATCTACTTGTGGTAGGAATGATTTCACGTCTTTATTCATATTTACATACGGTTTCTTGCGCTGTAAGCGGGCGGGAAGTGTGAGAGGGAGGTGGTGTGGGTGTGGGGGGGGGGGGGGGGGGTGGACAGGCGATGTTTATTATGCCGATTGTTGCTGAGCTATTTTTAGTGCACGGCCGAGCCTTCAGGCTTTAACGCAACATACAGAGCGCTAACACGCTTCCATTGCCGTATTCCCGTGTTATTGGCGAGAAAAAGACGTAAAGCGAAGGCACGGGCCTGCGTAAAAGTGTGTGTGAATGGTTCGGGATGGGCGGTGGTAATTCTCTGCATGCGTCAATCTTTTTTCTTTTTTGTGAATGGGGGCGTACGGGTTGTTTGGAGCTGTTAAAGCAACATCTAAAGCAGCATATTACGGCTGTTAAAGTGTCGTAAAGCAGGACATATTAGTCAGAGATGGTGGCTTTGAGTTTTGAGTGCAGGGTGAAGCTAACTGAGTGCACACACCTTTATTTTGTGACTGGCATTTATAGCAGCTAGTGACATGATTAATGCTAAGCTAAAGTCATATTATTTTATTTTAAGAAATGCAGCAAACTTTGGCGTTTTTATCCCACCATAACTGTGTGTTTAACCCATTTCCCAGGTCTGTTTTTTTATTTTTTCTTCACTTTGGGCTCCAGGGCTTGTCTCCCCAGATCTGTCACCCTGCATCAAGCAAGCTCTTTTAGGGACAATGGCCTGGGACACGCACACACACACACACACACACACACACACACACACACACACACACACACACACACACATGAATACCCCTCCCGAGACAGACGAGATGCCCTAGGAGAATGGTGTTGCATGAAGCCCCCCTGGAGTGTCAGCTACTCCCCGTGACACACACGTTCAACCCCCCCCCCCCCCCCCCCCCCCCCCCCCCGCCAACCCCGCCTCGCCTTGCTTCTCCATCACAAAGCACAAGTGTACATGCACTGTGCAGTGACCGACTTTTTTGGGAGGGCAATTTGTCCTGCGGCTGCACTGTCTGGCCCTCTTGTCTTAAGACCCCCCCCCCCCCCCACACACACACACACATGCATCCGTCCTGCTTTAGAGGACCTCTGAGACCTCTGCCAACACACACACACACACAAGGGCGTGAACATGCACGCTGCCCCCCCACACTTCGCCCTCGGGCAGTTTTAACCCTTCTAAAGTCGACGTGATGCTTTGGTCTCGAGCCGTTATTACATCTGACACTGCTGCTCCAGGCTCGGGGAATTCAGACTACCCCATGAATAGAAAGAAAAGAACAATAATGTATTTCCAGGAACAGCCAAAAGACCAAATAGTTACTTTTCGGAAACAAAGAAAAGATAATTTATCTCCAAAACAAATAGACTAATCAAAGGTTCCAGCTCTGTAAAGTACACATGTTCACAGGAGACTACGGTGAAAGTAATACATCAGACTTTTTCCATATTTTCTCTTGACGTTGGAGCGCCCCAGTCAAAAAGAAACTATGTCCGGGACAGGCAATTTACTGCCCGATTGGTTTACAGGTTTCTTGCAGTGTAAGCACGAGCTCCAACTTGAGGTCGTATTGAGTTTTTGGCGGTTTTCTCCGCAACAGGGTTTTACTTTAAACAAAACAAAAAAAAAACCTGGGTGTATTTCAAAGACCAGGAGAAAATAAAATGATGCGAAGGTGTCGATTTAAAAACAAGTTTTAAAGTCTGTGGTTGCTTATTCAGCATTTCAATCCAGGCTTAGAACATATAATTGATTTGATGGGTAGAGTTATTTTTACATTTATAGACGAGCCATATCAGCTCTATACTGTAAGTGGAATTCAAGACTTCAGTCAACAGTCATCATTAGTGTCACTGAAAGATCAATACTATACATATGAGCTGTGTGTGTGTGTGTGTGTGTGTGTGTGTGTGTGTGTCGTTAACAGAGATGCACCTATACAGCTTTTTCTCCGATCCCTTTTTGTTTTTTACAAATTCTGTAAACCTCACGGCCCTTTTTTTTAATCCTCTCTGATAGGTTGCCAGTCAACGATCTGGCTCTTTGATTGGAGCAGCCACATTGAAAAGCCTGATGGGGATTGGCTGCTGCTGGACGTTTGCTTCCTGTTTCCAGCCTTAAGGGAGCGTGTTGGATCAACCTGAACACACACACACACACACACACACACACACACACACACTCCTGGACATCCACCGTTTTGGCATGATTACAGCTTCCTGATTGCCGTCTTGTAAATCAAACCTGCTCCTGCACACACACACACACACACCAAGCCGGGCGCTCGCCTTCCGTGCGGCGTGGACGCCCACCTGACCGACCTGTCAGCGATGACGTCACACAGCCACCAAGGTGAGATCTACGTCGGTACATTCATCTTCGTGTTTCTTTAGTCTGTCAGACCGCGGCTCGCTAAGACGCAATAAAACATTTTAATCTGGCTTTACGACTGTTAATTGGCTTGATTCAATATGAATGAGCTCCAGAGGGACGAGAGAGCAAGTCCATCACCGGGCTCATTAGGAGAGTCTACGCTCCTCTTTGACACCCAATCAAAGCTCAGTTTAGGAGCTTGTGTTGCAGCGAGCCGATGAATTATTCGGCGAGCAGCTGGCAGATGAAAAGGTCCGCTCCCTGCCCCGGCCGCCGCGGTACCTGACGGTGTCGACCGTGTTTACTTTGTACACCTGGGAGCGTGTGCGCGCTATAAATACCACAGCCGAGGTATAACCAGCGGGGGCCCCCCGGGGGACGCGAACGAGCTGCAGCCTCGGCCCTCCCAACATCTCCCTCGCTGACACATCTGAGCACACTTACGGAGTACGCCGAGCACATGTGTTCGCTCTCTTAAGACGCACATGTCCCTTCACTCTCCCTGTGAGGGCCAATCTCATTACGTTGTTAACTCAACCTCGGATTAGCGCGGCTCAACCGTCGTCATTAGACGAGCCATCCTCGTCCCTTTACGCCTTCGCTCGTCTCCTCTTCACACAGGGCTGACAAAATGAACGCCCTGCTAATCCTAAAACATGATATCCACTGACGTGTGTGTGCAAAGTGACACGTTCCGTGGTTAGAGGTGTTCAAAAATTCAAAGTGTTAAGGGTTAATACACGCTTTTGTTATTTAAAAGAAGGTCCTCAAGGCTTATTAAGTTTTAGAAATGACTTAACGGTTCACTGAGTATATATTTGGTATCGCACTTCCATCGCAATAGATTAAGAGAAAGAAATAGTTAAAATAGAAGCTGCAGATATTCTGACTTTTTTGTCCCTAGCTCCCAAAAACACTGGATCTTTAATTTCCCACAATGCAACACAACAGCGTACTTCATTAGACCATTAAAACTGTGTCAAAATAAGATAGGATTTAGCCGTTTTTTTTTTATTTCCCACGCTGCCCCTCTTCTACCTCTCGTCTCGCCCACCAGAGGGCCGAACCCCACCGCCTGCCCGTCACGCGTGTTCGCTCACCTCCCACCAAAAAAAAACACAAATAGCGGCGACTCTTCTGTGAGTCCGGGAGAAGACGACTCATACCAGCAGCTGCCGTTTCCTCACTGTCTTGTTTGCCTCTGAAAAAGCCTTCAGAGGAGACCGCCTCGGTCCTCGGGGTGCTGCCACGCGTGGGCGTCAATTTGAGGTGTTGCTTCTCCTGAATGACAGCTTAGAGACACACTTGTTGGACGCCGGTGCACACACACACAGAGAGCGAGAGAGAGAGAGAGAGAGAGAGACAGTCAAAGATATGAAATGTGAATAAATGTGCAACACCGTGGCGCTTGTCAGGCTGCCTGAAGAGATATTTTCAGAAGTGAGAATGAGCAGGGTCAGTTGTCTGTTCCTGTTTAAAGAGATCCATTTGATTTGTCTGGTGTAATTGTTCTTTTGAGGAAAAAACATGTAAGGGAATTGATCCCGTCGCTTCAGGTCGCAATCGGGGTTGTCTGCCGACGCCATTTTTTTTTTAATGAGTGTCATTAAACAACGTTGGCTTTGTTCTCGGGGTGAACAACGAGACTTTTTAGATCCGCGGCTCTGTTTCACTTCTGTTTGCGATTGGAAGCTGCCAACTTATTTTTTTTTTCTTCCTGAGGTTGCTTTTGCACTTGAGCATGCGCCGTCTGTCAATGTCACGCTCGTGGATGAATCGCTACTGATAGCAGCTAAGCCGAATATGGAGAATATAGCATATGAAAAGATGGTCCTTACTCATCCCTCACGTCGGTGTGTCAGCACCAGTATGAGTGAAGGCCTCCTCAGGTGGGGAATGCCGCTCGCTGGCAACGATTTGGTTTTATTTTTAGTCAGAAGTGTGCCGTCTTTCCAGGAAAGTCTGCAGTGTTTACCACTGGAGCAAGAACTGGGTGTGCAGATGAGTCATCTAACACACACACACACACACACACACACACACACACACAGAGTTCCTGCAAGTAATTATTAATGAATGAGAGGTTTGAACTTTAAATTGTTTTCTGCAAATATGTAAAATGAGCTCATTCCACCACGATCCACTATCAAAAGCCGGTATGCATCAGGATACAAAGTGTTCAGATTAGATTTCTGCTGCTTTATTGTGTGTGTGTGTGTGTGTGTGTGTGTGTGTGTGTGTGTGTGTGTGTGTGTGTGTGTGTGTGTGTGTGTGTGTGTGTGTGTGTGGGCGTGAGCGCCTTTTACGGCTCTGAAACGGTGAACTTCACACGGTGCTCCCTTCCTCGAAAGGCTCGGCGATATCTAAGTTACGAGCGCAGCCGTTTCCAGGTTTATACAGCCTGGGAACACCGCAGGAATGGTGTGGGAGAGTATGTGTCTCGGAGACGCTGGTGGAGATTAGACGTGTGATCGCTGTGGTGGAGTCATAGATACAAACGCTGATCGTTTTGTGACTGTGAGACTACAGACGGAAAGCTTCATTTTCACTAATATGTTCATGTTTCTCGCTTTGCGAGAGTAATTTGGCGGCCCGTCTTCGGGTCTCACCCCGTGTATTTGATAAACACCGCAGCACAGTACGGATCTCTGGACGCCTATAAATCCATGTTATGGATTTTCTTTTTATTACACCTGCCAGATACTATTAACGCGGCAGCAGCGGCACGGAGATTTAAGGAACTGACTCGAAAGACTGGAAGATCACTGGCTTGTACTGGCTGGTAGAGACGGAGGGGGGGGGGGGGGGGGGGAAGAGAGAAAGTGAATGAGAAACACTTTCCCTTCCCCCAGGAAGAGAAAAGTGAGGAAGGTGTCCTTGAGCAAGACGCATAATTCCCAACTGGTCCAGAAGAGTTCGGCTGTGGTTCCTCTGAGCTATGAAACTGTGAAAAAGTAGGTTTAAAATACAGTACAAAGTACTTTGTCAAGGCCAAAGTGTGTGATGGTGCCCTTTTCATCCTCTTATCCAAACGCACGCAATCGCTCATCGCGCTGCTCAGATCCCGGGGTGAAGGGGTTAAAGGTTTTCGCTGCAATAAAGAGGGCCCGGCTTATCCCTGCGTCTATTTTTAGA
Source organism: Leptoclinus maculatus (assembly GCA_032191485.1). Lineage (NCBI taxonomy): Eukaryota > Metazoa > Chordata > Actinopteri > Perciformes > Stichaeidae > Leptoclinus > Leptoclinus maculatus. The sequence continues at coordinate 5,126,820 of JAVDOI010000021.1, read as the reverse complement.
AACACACACACACACACACACACACCACACACACACACATTACATGCGCATGTGCACGCATGGTGAACAAACAATCATTATATTGGGTCTCCCGTGTTGATTCTCCCCTTCACGACTGAGCGGTTCGTTGCCGTGTGTCGTGCAGCTAAAAACATGGAGAGCGCGCGCGGGGGGGGGGGGGGGGGGGCACAAAGCGGCGGTCAGTGCCATGCGAGGCACGAGGGTTATTCCGAGCCTCGTTGTCACGTTTTGTCTGCCCGTCCGCTCGTGCTGACATGTTTGTTTCTCTCCTGCAGAAGCGGATTTTACGAAAAAAATGTTGGCAGATTGCAGCAAAATGCACCTCGGCCGGCGCGTTCCCACCCTCGGTGAACCCGGTGTACCGAGGCTGCTGCTAGCCAGACAGTTTCGCCAGTCCTCCCATGTGCCACCAACTTGGCGGAACATGACAAACAGTCCATCCCAGAACAAACCCAGGGGGGGGGGGTCTCTCTTGTGCAACGGCCGACCCCCTACATGCACAAGCTCTGCTTTGTCCTTGTGCAAATGGGGGCGCAGCACCCATCTCGTCCCGCCACACCCATCCCCCTCCAACAACAAACCATCGTGGCCTTTAGTCGGGGGTTTATGAGCGGGGAACACTAGAAAAGCTCTGTTTTTTTTAATTGGTACTGGAACAGGGACAGCGGACAGGGAACATGAGCTAATGAAAGGAACGGGACGCGTCTTTTGTCCCAGCCGAGAAACGGGACACACTGTGTTCTGCCAACGAGCTGTCGGCGGCAATTACGGTTTACACTGCCTCATCGGAAGCCCTGTCCTTGCCTTTTGACATGGCGCGCCACATTGCCAAGCACCAAAATACCAAATATGAAATGTTTCACATGTTACTGTGTGTGGAGAGTAGCTGCGGAGCATCTCGCACACTGTGGGTGTTTGTTGTTGGAAGGCATTACGCCCAGCGACTGAGGCGTTACAGTTGCATCACCAATCTATATATCTTTATATTTTTTATAATTATACTGCACACTACCAGCATGCATCATTGAAATCTTAAAGGTAAACAAAGCAGATATCTGTTGCATTTCAGTTTAGCTGTTTGGTTTAATTCTTAATCAAGATGCAGCTTATTCCCATTCCCATGCATTACCGCTGTTTTCCCCGAATCTACCAGCGTGAAATGAGGGTCAGGCGGTTCCCGTGAACGGTCGGGACGCGAACCGTTGGAGGCTCACACGGGTCACCCATGCTCTGTTATCGGGCGCCCGTGACGTCAGCCGGTGCCCTCGGGGGGGAAGCAAATTTGCGACCCAGAGGGGGAAAAAAAAGTCTCTTCAAGGAGAGAGCGTGTTTGATTAATCGTATTGTTCCTGTCGGGTTCACCTTGCTCGCCGGAGTCACCCTGGACGAAGCAGCCAGAAACGGAAGTGCGCTGAATGTAATGAGGCCGGAGCATCCTTCCTCCCTTCCTCCCTTCCTCCCCACCACGGTGGCACAGACAGACATCTCATTTCTCCCACACAACAAAGGCCTCTGTCAACATGGAGCATGCAGGCCGGAGTGCCCCCCCCCCCCCCCCACACCATGTCTCTCTCTGCTGTCACAAAACTACATTCAGCAATGCAGCAGACGGAGAGCTCCAGCGTTTAGCCCAGCGCTCCTGCATCGCTCCCCCCCCCCCCGATCATAACACGCGTGTTTTCAGCGAGCGGTAGCTGCATTAGCTCGAGCCGACTGACTCCCTGCTCGAGGCTCGCCGAGGCTATTTATAGCTCCCTGTCTCCCGATGCTTGCCCGGTGGGACCAAGAGGAGAGGAGGATGGAGAGAAAGAGAGCAAGGAGGGAGGGAGGGAGGGGGGGGGGCTGCTGGGTAACTAGGCTACATTCAGGATTGATGGACCCCGTTACCAAGGCATAGGGCACTTCTCAGCAAGTGTGTGGTGGTTGTGTTTGTTGCTCCCCCCCCCCGACTCTCACTGATGTGTGTGTTTGTACACACCTGCGCTGCCTCCACGTGCGTCTCAGGTTTCAACTGTGCGGTCCGGACTGAAAGCTTATACGCCGTTTGTCCAACTAACTGCAGACAAAAGACGTCCCCCCCCCCCCCTCAAGTTGGAGATGCAAAGCATGCAACCAGCAATTTTGCGCAAAAAAAAAACCCCGGCGTAGAATTACTCCCAAGCCACAGGTGTCATCACACATTTACATTGCAAAACCCGGCAGCGTGTGTTTCATTTGAATGTAGAGATATCAACTGTCATTGGTGTGTTTGTTTTGGGGGAGGCAGAGACGTGACCACCCGTTTTTTTTTTTTTTTTTACATTTACGTGTACGAGGCCGCAGATTTGACCTGTCTCGTTTACATTTTTTTTAATTTATTATGTCAGGCAGCAATATCTGGCAGCTACCGATGAGAGGATTAAGGGGAATAAAAGTGACATTCGTGTGAACAGCACCAACTGTGATGAGTCCACACCCAGGTCCTCAGAGGGATTGGTGCATCATGGGTGCAGCCATTCATGCAAGGTGGTGCGAGACGAAACACACACACACACACACACACACACAATCAGCGCACGACGCATCCTCCAGCTTCATGGCTAATTAAGTGTGTGTGTGTGTGTGTGTGTGTGTGCGCCAGTCTGGTCCAGAGAGAATTCCAGAAATAGATCATGCACAGTGAGACGCTCGCCTGTTTCCCTCTCTTTTATCCCTCCAAAGGGATTTTACATGGGTTTTCATCTCCCATCCAAAGGAATAATTGCATGTTTGAGCGCCTCAGATGTCTTCCAGCCTTGTGCTCAGAATATATATATATATATATATGTGTGTGTGTGTGTGTGTGTATATATGGATCAGGTGCTCATGGTTACTAAAAATACATACACATATAGAGTGTGTGTGTGTTAGTATAGTCACAGATTGGTGTGCAGCCGTGATGCATGTCAATTCCATCCTCTCCCCTCTCCTCCCCTTTTTTGCGCCTTTTTCGTTGTTTTTCCTCCTCTCCTCATCCTCACCACCTCCCTCTCCTCTCTCTCCCCTCCTTACCTCTGTCTTCCCCCTCTCCTCCTCCTCCTCCTCCTCCTCCTCCTCCTCCCCTCTCTGTCGCTCTGCTTTTTATAGCCATGTCTTCCCAGGGCTCGGCAGCTACAAAAGCCTTTTCATGTTGCCACTATAATTACAGCCTACACACATGCACACGCGCACACACACGCACACACGGACACGCATGCATAAGCGCACAGACACAGGAGACCGGCAACGGCAGTGTGTCTTTTGTGTCTGCTCTGCATGTGCGTGTGTGCGTTGGGGTGTGCGTTCTCCGCATGTGCTGTTATACACAAAAGGGTGAGCTATTTTTACCTCTCTCCCCTCCCTCCCTCCCCTCCCCCCCCCCCCCCCCCTTCATCCCTCTCCGCTGCTGCTGCCAGCCACATTTGCTATGCTGAGCACAGGCAGTATCAGTCGAGCCCCACCATCCCTCCTCTCTCGCGCACCGAACTCACACACCAGCACGCGGGGGCTGATGACTGCTGCTCCCTCGGCATCCCCTCCGATTTTTCGGGCTTATTTTTAGAGCACCTCGCCAATTCACAGCGCGCGCTCTTCAGCCGGTCATGCGTCGGGCAGTCGCTCAGGTGGCGGTAGCCGCGGCGCGGCGTGCGCTCGCAGCTCTGCAGATGACCTGAAGCCCGCCCCGCGCGCTCGGACCGCGGCTTCAGCCGCCTGAATTAGCACGTTTTTGTCGCGGGAGAAGCTCGCCTCGATGTTGCGGACCATATTTGAAGCGGAGTGTGCTCTCTCTCCCACAGAGGGGATCCTGGGGAAGGAGCAGCCGCTGGCGGTTCTGAAGACGTCGGCGCTCAACCACATCCCAACAGGTTGGACACTGTGTGTGTGTGTGTGTGTGTGTGCGCGTGTGCGTGTGTGCATGAGCTTCTGTAAACCAAAGACTGTGTGTGTGTGTGTGTGTGTGTGCGTGTGCACACTACGTGATTTCAATATTAACCACATCCTGTGCAACTTTGCATGCATAGGTGCTTGTTCCTAGAATGTGTCTGATTTCCATTCAGTTTTTTTTAATAATGAGTGTCCTCACTTTAAACACCACCTGTTCTCTGTGACATTCACAAACATGGTTTTTCCTAATTGCCAGTAGATTACAATAAGTCCCAAGAAGAGTCCACGCTGACTCCTGTACGCTTGATTTATGCAGTGCCATTTTGTTGAATGGAAGTGCAGCCGCCTGAATGTTGGCGCTCCGCTTGTGAGCTGAAACGCCTCGAGAGGAATGGCCGGCAAAGATATCCAGCAAAACAAAAACAAGTAAATTGTGAATATCTTGGTGATGTGTTTGCTGCAAGTCCCCCGAAGGCAGGAACGGATTATAGTCCCAAAACAATATATATATAATAGGTGAAAATAGGCTTCTCTCTCCAAATCCCCATCTGCTGCAAGCATTCTGTCTCCTTTGCGGGAAGTCAAAACATCACAAAGTGTTGCACTGTATTTACAAGAGCTTCCTCCACCCCCCCAGTCCATGCGAACACTGTCAGTGTGGAAGAGGAGGCAGCAGAGACGTTGCTGTGTAGAGTACACAAATGAAAGGGGCACAGATGGAGATGAGGTAATGTGAAGGAGAAATGAGTCTGAGGTAATATATGCATAATGCATTATCTGACTCCATAATGAGGACGTGCTTTTCATTCATCACCACAGAGAACCGGTTTTGATACAAAATGGATTAGGAGTAGGAGTGCGGTTCATGATTTACTCCCCATGCTGCTCGTTAGCTCCGTGTTTCCTACGATGCCACTAGAGCAGCAGGAAGCAGGAAGCTGCTGTTCAACACTCAAAAAAACAACTTCTTCCTCACTTTGACCCAAAGTATCCTTTCTTTCTGGAGCCTCGCACGCTCTCTCTCTCATGTTGTTGTTGGGGTTGTGTTCTGCGCGCCTCCGGCGAGGCTGATAAAATATTGAAATTCACTGGAGTGACTTCATCAGATATTCTCCAAATCTGTTGTCTTGGATACAGAGCTGACGGGGGGGGGGGGGGGGGGGGGCACGCGCGTGACCCCCGACTGTTTGGATGTGCACCTGTCTTAAGAGCGCTCACGCTGCTTCCTGCTTCCTGGTGGGGGAATGCAATGAAAGTCTGGCACGCTTTGACGTGGATGCAAACGACGCGTTTCTTTTGGGATGCAAAGCGTCGGTCGCTGCACCTGCCGGGAGCTTCGCGGCCTCGAAAGCAAACATCCGAGTTTGGGTTTGCACGCAAAGGCGGCGCTGGTCGTTTTGGGGAATAACTATGCTCGCGATGCGTCGGACCATTAACTTGACCTGAAGACTGTTCTGGAACTGGTGCTGAAAACAGCGACAGGAAATGAACAGAGGGGGTGTGTACATGGTCTGAATTCTTCACCAGTCCGCATGGATTGAAGACCGGACCACGGGACTCGAGCATATACAGTGTAAATACTCACCTGGACCTGTTCCTGCACGCCCCTGCACCTCACCCCTTCACACGTGCCTCACATCCACCCGTCAGACCGCCACGCGCCGCCACCAGAAGGCCGCGACAAGTCGGAGCTCGCTTTCTCGGCAGAGCGCTCCGTCTCGCTTTTTTAAGAGGTCACGGTGATCACAATCGGCCTTTTGCTGCGAGCTCACAGGCCAGGGTTATCAATCTCCGAGAGTTTGCATGGAGGCGAAACTCTGAGAGAGAGAGAGAGAGAGGGAGAGAGAGAGAAGTAACGTAGGCGGATGTTCCCGCAACCCACCCTCGGAGACCAATCAGTGAGCCGACCGCAGCTATTTTCCACCATCAACAGATGTGCTACTTGTTGCCTCTCATCCCACCCCGCTGCTAAATTCACTGTGAAACCCTGTGCAGAACATCTCCTCTTCTTTGTCATCTTCTTTGCGGGCTTTATAAAAACAGTGTGACGTCTATTAAGCCTAACGAGCGTGGAGCTCAGGCAGTCAGGACCGTGGGATGTACACTCGGCGAACCGGGCCTCCGAATCAAGAGACGCCAGGCCCTTCTGCATTGTCTCTGGTATAAATAGATCTGCAATTGGAGCCAGAAGAGTTGTGGAGTGCGCCGGAGGGGCTGTAAACAGATTGTGATCTGTTGCGGGGGAGATGGAGGGGAGAAAGGTGGGAGGGGAGCGGGGCCGGAGGACAGGTCACGAAGGCGGGGGGGGAGGAGGAGTGAGGAGAGGAGCCTGCTGTGAGGGAACGAGGTCAAGGAGTAAAGGCTCTGAGGGAAGAAAAAGCTGTCGGAGAGTGGAAGAAAAATACAGAGCGGTGGAGGGATGCTGAGTGGAGACCCCCCCCCCCCCCCCCCCCTTATCCCTCCCTCATGCCTCAAATGTGTTCCATATCAAACTGAACTGAACTGTGTGTTTGGACCTTCGAAGGAGCCCAAACTGCAACTGTGGAGCCTTTTATTGAGCTTGACCTGTTACAGCTCTGCTGATTCATCTCGTAATTATATTCTTGATTGCTTTATCAATTGTTTGGTCAAAAAATGTGTCTCATTTTAGCTGAGCCATCTATTGCTGGAGGTTTTCTTGAAATATTTGCGCTCAGGTTTAGTTTAGCTGGTAAAATATAGAAATATAAAGAAAGTAAATGATGAAAAGCATGCAAAATCTGCAGACAACAATCATGTGAAAAGAAACAGGCATATAAAAACGCACATGCATATATAAGTGTGCATATATAAGGTGGTGCAAGACTACAGTAGCAGACACATTACTGTGTTTAAAAACAACAATAACAAACAGTTATCTAACACTAATCCCTCATTTATTTTATGATCCTCCATCTTGTGGCTTTATTTGTTTGGGAAATGTTGGCAAATTCCAGGCCAGGAATTTGAGCACTGGGTATTAAAACCACATGGTTATTATGGGAGGAGGGGGGGGGGGGGGGCAAAGGACACGTGCAGCTGAATGGGACGCCTGCTTAGGAGAAGGAGGCAGGAGATATTTGATGCACTGCAACCGGCGTGGAGGGTTTTCCTCTGCCTTAGAAGCTAGGGAAGCAGGTCGTGCAGGGGGGGGGGGAAGAGAGAGGTGTGGTGTGTGTGTGTGTGTGTGTGTGTGTGTGTGTGTGTGTGTGTGTGTGTGTGTGTGTGTGTGTGTGTGTGTGTGTGTGTGTGTGTGTGTGTGTGTGTGTGTGTGTGTGTGTGTGTGTGTGTGTGTGTGTGTGTGTGTGTGTGTGTGTGTGTGTGTGTGTGTGTGTGTGGTGTGTGTGTGTGTGTGTGTGTGTGTGTGTGTGTGTGTGTGTGTGTGTGAGACGTTGGTTCCTGGAAAAGCAGAGGGCTGCAGAATAAACAGGCTGCATGCCTGAGACTGCCCTGTGATGTCACCACTGGGCGCGAGAGAGAGAGAGAGAGAGAGAGAGAGAGAGAGAGAGAGAGAGAGAGAGAGAGAGAGAGAGAGAGAGAGAGAGAGAGAGAGAGAGAGAGAGAGAGAGAGAGGAGAGAGAGAGAGAGAGAGAGAGAGAGAGAGAGAGAGAGAGAGAGAGAGAGAGAGAGAAGAGAGAGAGAGAGAGAGAGAGAGAGAGAGAGAGAGAGAGAGAGAGAGAGAGAGAGAGGAGAAGAGAGAGAGAGAGAGAGAGAGAGAGAGAGAGAGAGAGAGAGAGAGAGAGAGAGAGAGAGAGAGAGAGAGAGAGGAGAGAGAGAGAGAGAGAGAGAGAGAGAGAGAAGAGAGAGAGAGAGAGAGAGAGAGAGAGAGAGAGAGAGAGAGAGAGAGAGAGAGAGAGACGCCCATCGGGTTTAACAGGAGCGGCAGTGAACGAGGAGCAAAAAGTGACGGAGGTGGAGAGCAGGAGGGGAAGTCGGATGAGCAGGAAAGGGAGCGAGCTGTCATTCGCCGTAACAGACTGAGGGAGGTGCAGTGATAAGGAGGAGAGGGGAGGCTGCTGAGGAGGAGGAGGAGGAGGAGGAGAGCACCGATGGGTACGTTTAACGACAGAGACGCCGTACGAGGTGCGTTTGCGTCGCCATCAGCCCTCGCGCGAGGCTGTTTGGGGTTGTGTCGGGGACTCAATGCCCGGGGAGGAACATTTTGTCCCGGGACGGTGTGTGTGTGTGTGCGCATGAGTTATGGATTTGCACGAGCCAAGGTTGGAAACCTTTGACAAGTGCAGCTTTCTGTCACAATCACATCGTCCTTTCTTTCTCGTCCTTTCCATCAAACGACCGGCTTCCTCTTCGACTTGCTAAAACAACTCTTAGATAAGAAAAGAAAGGACCAAAAAAAAAGAGGAGAATAATGCCTTTTTTTTCACCCCGAAGTCATCAGTCATAGTGCGTGTTTACCTTTGACGTCAGCTTGAAACTGACCCTGAAGACTGAATACGGAGTCCTTGCTGCGTTCAGCCCACAGCAGGACTCACACTGCAGAGTGACTCATACGGATCCAGGTCGGAAATCGAAATGTCTCCGTAAATAAGAAGTTTTCTATAATTTTTTTGGGCGTTATTTTCAGATCTCTCTTTTCATCTTGTGATGCAGGGGATGATTCACGATTGTAGGAGTCGGTCTCCGCTAACGAGCTCGCTCTCTCTCCTTCTCGTCTCATCAACTGCCAAACTTGAAACCGCCGTCGCCTCGAAAGTGAGCAAGGGGCCGGAGAACAGCCAGAAAGCGAGGGCGTCGCTGCATTTACTTAAAGATTTGGGCACCTTTGTTAGTCAGATTCACAAATGGCAAAACACGCCACAGCTCCTTTTTCCTGGAAGGAGACTAGTAGTGGAAGAAAGAAGGGAGACTGAATGAAAAGAAGGCAGAAATGTTGTTGTCATCCCCCCCCCCCCCCCCACATGACGGCAGCCCTCCGGGACCCGTTTGCATGTTGTTACTCTGTCCAAGGATTGGGTTCAAGTGCGACAACATGAAAGTAATCCGGAGCAATCCCTCCAGGTTTGAGGCATAAGTGTCCAGTTTGCCGCTGGACAATGCCCGCTGTGTGTCTTCTCATGTTTGTTTGGTCGATGCCAGCGACGGCGTGTTTGCCTCTTTATTAACACAAAGTTGCAGGCAAGTATCTCTGGCTCTCGGCCGCGCTCTCTGCAAACATGTAGGTAAATAATCGGCCAATCGACTCCTATTTATTCACATTAACTTGGGGGAGGAAGCGGCGTGATTGGAGGCCTTCCTGTGCACTGACTTGTGGGCGGCCGGGCGGCCCGGCTCGAGGTCCGCGCACCTCTCTCTCCGGGTCAATGCAACCTTTTGTCAGGTGTCGGCTGCAGCATCGGTCCATGTGTGTGCAGCGGGGGTTTTTATTTATTTTTCTTTCATCGCTACAGATGTGAAGCTTTATTGATTCCCAGAAGAACCCTTATACTGTCAATTAAAAGCAATATTTAGAATAAATGTGATTTGTAGCTTCACAGTGTTTTGGTTAGCGCTTGTACGATCGTATCTCTGTGCTCCCCCCCCCCCCCCCCCCCCCTGCAGTGGACATCAACTCGGCGCTGCCCCTGCGTCTCCCTCCGGCCGCCATCCCCATGGACCTGCGCGTGGACCACCATCACCACCACCAGCAGCAGCAGCAGCAGCAGGTGTCCTCGCTCTCCCCGCCCGGTCAGCAGTCGTGCCAGGCCGGCGGGGGCGTGCGCGAGCAGCAGCTGCAGCAGGAGCTGCTGACCCTGAAGCAGAAGCAGCAGATCCAGCGGCAGATCCTCATCGCCGAGTTCCAGCGGCAGCACGAGCAGCTGTCCCGCCAGCACGAGGTCCAGCTCCAGGAACACATTATGGTACGTCGTTTACGTTTCACACTACTTTCTGCTGCTTATCCGCCTCCTCAAAGGCGGAGCATTGAGTTAATTTGACGCCGCTATTTTGTCAATCATTAAAGCTGGAGACCCAACAGCAGCCAACAACAAAATACAATTAAAGTAGTACAAAAGAGTAAGCAGCAGGAGCAGCAGGCACGCCGCCCAAACCTATTTAAAACTCGACTAAACAAAGCAGAGCTCTTGATTTAGTCTGCCACAGGATTCTTCATCAACAGACTGCACTCACCAACAGAGAGACGCTCCGTCAGCTTTAAATCACTGTTGCTCTGAGCGGAGAACATGGAGGGCGCTCTGGCTTCAGAGGCGGTCGACGGGCAACACGAGGACGCCCTAAGATCCAGAAAACGTGCATTCAATGATACTTAAGAGCAGGTGTTTGGACCGGAGTTGCTTCTCAGAACCCGACGGCGTTATCGTAGTGACCTGGAAATACAAAAGTGAATCTAGACCAGCACGCCCACACGGCGGAGCTCTAATACGCCAGGGCCCCCCCCCCCCCCGAGAGCGCCGGAGAGCTCCTGTGGGGTTTAAATGTCACATAAAAATATTTGTTCTTTTGTAGAATATTACTGCTCGTTATATGAATCGCAAAGATTCGGCTTCTTTCTTTCAGGACAGGGCTTGGAGATTAGATCGCAGTGTTGCAGGATCACTTTAGTTTGAGGTTCACGCTGGACGTCTTTCTTTGATTCCTTTATTGTCTTTCCTTCTTTCCTCTCCTCCTTCCTCACGGCTTTCTCCTCTCTTCCTCTCCCTTCTTTCCTGTCTCCTTTCTGTCTCATCTCCTCTTTCCTACTGCCATCTTCTCTTCCTTCCTTTTATTGTGTCTCCCTTGCGTTCCTGTTTCTTTCCTCCCTGACTTCCTCTTGTCCTCCTTTCCACTCACCCTTCCTTTCTCTTTAGTTGCTCTCTTTGTCCCTTTCCTTCTCCTCTCTCCTAAATGAATCTCCTTCCTCTTTTCCTTCTCCTGTCTTTCTCTAACCTTCCTCTCTTCCCTCTTCCTAATAAAAACAATCCTTTAGCAGATGCTTCAGGCACACTTCACATTGCCCTCCTCCCCCGCAGGTCAGCAGTATTTATTAGTATCTACTGTGCTTGCTCCTCTTGTTGAGTCCCGTCTGTCGGGTCGTCCTGTGACACTGAGGGATGAGTGATGCCGTCTGAAGGGCCGTCTGGCCTGTGGTGGGGGGTGGGGGGGGGGGCTGCAGGACCACTCGGGTGGAGGCCAGTGACGCACAGCCTGAGCAGGGAGGCCCGGCCTCAATCAGCCCCATTCACTGGCCCTGTGGACACACACACACACACACACACACACACACACACACACACACAGGCATTAAAACATACACATCCTCTCAAATGTCAGCAAACACACACTCACACGATGCCCGGTTTGCTTCCACATCTGGGGTAGCCAAACACACACTTGCTTATATACACACACACACACACACACACACACACACACACACACACACACACTCTCTCGCTCAAATGTCTGCAAACATTTCTTGCCTGTTGACAACAGGGAACCCTCATTAAGTGAGAGCTATCATGAAGCTCTTCGCGGTATTAGTCATCTGTGTGTACATCTCTGGTCTACCGAGCCACAGGGGTTTTGGGCGTGTGTGTGTGTGTGTGTGTGTGTGTGTGTGTGTGTGTACATGTGGGCGGGGAGGTTACTTTGAGCCTCCTCAATCCCCAACGTTGATTGACAAAGACAAAAAATAAATAGAAATGGAGAGCCGATGTGCTTTTCTCACCCTCTCCTCAACCTTCCTCTCAAGAAAAACGCCATCAGAAGTCGATTACGCGCAGTTACGGCAAACTGATCAAATATTGCCATTGGGTGTGTGTGGCGATGAGGGGAAGAGGAAGAGGAGGGCACAGAGCGACGGTCATGATGGAGCCGGCTGAGTGCGAGAGCACAGACAGCGTGCCTATTTATTCTATATTACAGTGGCATTAAAGAGTAATTGGGACTCTTTGATTCGGTGCCTTGAGTCGAAGGAACGCATTAAGACGGTGAAAGCAGCTTTCAGTTTGCATCAGCAGCATTTAATTGATGCTCGTATGCACAGCGACTCATTTAAGGACACTTCAGCGAGACGAAGAGGGGTTTCTGAGCACATTTGGGGCTTCGACGCAGGTTTTTATTTGTGACCTTTTTGGTTTCTTTTCTGCATTTAAAGCGGTGAACAGACGCTCTCCTCTGTCTCTGCTGGAGGGACGAGGAAGTGAGCAGATTGGATGATGTGAGGCTAAAGCCTCAGCACCCAGTTAAATTGTTTATGTTTATTTAAAGGCTTGTGGCCTGAGGTTTTTGTAGAATTGCAAAAGTTTTCTTTATTTCATCGCTTCAAACAGCTGTCGAGGCTTAATTATTTCAGATGGCAACTTACCAGGAGTGGAATGTAAATGGGTGTTTAAAGGGGACAAAGTAATGAATTGATCACATTTAGATTAGAAAACAAGAAGTTATCGCCACGAAGTGATCTCGTCTCGTGTCTCCTGTTGTGCGGAGTTTTGCGGGGAGAAAAGTTTGAATATATACCGCTGGATGTTGGAGACCCATTATTCTGATGTTTTCTCCCTTTACAGCAGCAACAAGAGCTGCTGGCGCTGAAGCACCAGCAGGAGCTGCTGGAGCACCAGCGGAAGATGGAGAACCACCGTCTGGAGCAGGAGCTGGAGAAGCAGCAGAGGGAGCAGAAGCTGCTGCTGCTGAAGAACAAGGAGCGGGGACAGGAGAGTGAGTCGACTTGTCGCCACCGTGGCCATTAAACACATCACATGACGAGCACATTTAGTAGATGTTTCTGGGACCTCCGCAGACGATATACACAGAAAAGTTCCTCCCGTTTTGGTGGCATCTGCCAGGTTTCAAAAACGCTCCACGGTTGAAAGGACCGTTGAGATCCACAGTGTGTGTGTGTTTCCATTTTACTTGGAGAACCTGTGTGTTTACTGTGGTTAAACGAGCCGTATTAGCCGGTGGCCTTGGGCGGGGGGGGGGGGGGGAGGCTAAGCCAAGTTATTACCGCCGCATGCTGGATGTCTCTCAGCAGTTCATTGAAAGCGGGTGGACAGGAGTCCTTGAGAGCAGTTTACACACTCTGTGGAAAGTGGCTACACGTCGAGGCTGCGTCAGTGGGAGAGCGGCAGAAGTGTTACTCTTCGAGGGCTACGCGTTAGCTAAATTTGACAGTCGATAAGCTGACTTTGTGCTGTACAAAAAAAGTGAAAGATCCTCCACATTTCTGTCATTTAAAAAACCTCTTAAACCTGAAAAAAAAAAACATGTCAAAACTTCAAACTCCGTAGGTGCGGTGGCGAGCACTGAGGTGAAGATGCGGCTGCAGGAGTTCGTCCTGAACAAGAAGAAGGCCCTGGCCCAGCGGAGCCTCAACCAAGGAGGCCTCCACAACGACGCTCCCTACTGGTACCGGTGAGGAACCGAAGATTTTAATAGGATTCACTCGCACCCGACACGTCGCTTATCACGCCGGTCACTTTTGCGAGCTGGAAAACAATTTGAATGTTCCCGGCCGCGGCGTGTTTCTATTCCCCTCCTCTGTAATGACGGATCGTTTGTGAGTCTGGGTGGTATTTCTCTCTCTAAACTGTCAGCGAGCCTCTCCTCTTCCTCAGGGCAGGATATTGGAACCTGATGATAGGGGCTCTTACTCTGAAGGCTCGGCCTTGAATGTTTATTGTAGCACCTCTGGAGCCCTTTGCAGGTGTGCACACTTGCTCGTTTCCTCGTTCTGTTTGCTCTGGTAGTCGCTTTCATTGTCTGAGTGACACGGAAACACCCATTGATGTTGCCCGTGTAGAAGTTACCTGAATTAAATTGATTGAACAACTTGTACATTGAACTGAACACTAAAGGCCCCAGTAAAAAAGAATGATGGGTTACATTTTAAAGTGTAGGCGATAAAAGCACGATGGATTGTGCAGCCCTTACAGAACAGTACGCTACAAAGTGCTATTAACGTACTTTCCAAATCTTTTTCTCCAGGACTATGTATTTTGATTTGGCACAGTAAAGTCACTAAAACCATCAAATGCAAATACATAACCAAACAATGTTGCGTAACTTTGATGTGTGACCCAATGAAACGCCCACAAGCGTCGACTTTCAGCAGCTCAAAGTGAGGATAGCAACTTTCTCTTTCTACATCCGCCTGTGTCTCCTTTTCCACTCATTGGACTCGTCGGCCCCCATCAGTGTTGGAAGTGTGTGTGTGTGTGTGTGTGTGTGTGTGTGTGTGTACATCCGCTTGTCAGGAACATGCATTTGGTCCGAGGCCAACTCGGCTTAACTTTGCCTACAAACGCCACCTTATTCTGTCGGCAGCGAGAGAACAGATGGCAGCGCATGTCTGCAGCCTTGCCAGGGGATTAGCATGAGGCGCTAATCATACAGATCTCTTGAGCAGCCGTGAAGTTAGTTTCCTTTGCTTTGGATTCGGACACGCGTCCGCTACGTTTGCACGCGACTCCGTGGTCTCGGGCGACAACCTTTAACACTGTGTTTCTGTTCTATAGCAAAACCCAGCACAGCTCTCTGGACCAGAGCTCGCCTCCACAGACTGGTGTGTCCACCTACAACCACCCTGTGCTGGGTGTCTACAACCCCCGGGATGACTTCCCGCTGCGAAAGACTGGTACATAACACACACACACACACACACTTACATACTTAGAGCTTAGAGCTAGCATAATTTAGAGCTCTGCGCCATTAATCACATCCACGTTAGGCCGTCAGGATCTCCCAGCATACCCCACACGAGAGTGTTGGAGAGAGTAGAAGCGTAGGTGGTTCAAGAGTTCAAGAGTGGAGGGAGAGAGGTTTTTAACATTTAGGCACGTTTTATTCGTGTTTAATAGTTTTTAATAGTTCCTTTTCCTCAGGCGTTGTTTAAAGTCAGCTTGATCTTGACACTGTCCGTGTTAATAATTACATATCTATATCAAAATTGCTTTTTATAGCCAAGAGTTTAGAAAGAGCAGTATACCTATGAATACATATATATAGATATATAGCTCATTTTCTTTCAGGTTTGAGGCACTCAGCATCACTCTGATGCTTGCTGTTGTACTATGTTGTGTTGCCGGCCCTTTCTGCTGCCTTTTAAAATGTTTAATGATTGCATTTTAAAGCTAACTGGCTCTGAGAGATCCTATTTTCGGGCTGCGTCAGCCGGGAACATCTCCTCTAGCAGTGCAGCAATTACCTCTGGGGTTCCCCAGGGCTCGATCCTTGGCCCTTTATTGTTTTCAATTTGCGTGCTACTTCTGCTCTGGGTCACGTAATTCACAACTGCAATATTTATTTTCACTGTTGTGCTGATGATACACACACACACACACACACAGTGAACCCATCAGACCTGTCCTCTGTTTACTCACTGTCTCAGAGATGTCCAATCATGGACGTCCAATCATTTTTTTATATGAAATGAACAAAATATAGAAAATGTAAAAAAGTGATCTGCTTCCATTGGGTTGATGCTGTAAAAAGGAATTCTTTTGGTGGTTTTTCATGACACACAAACCTTTATTTATGTCTTTTATGTCTTTGTTTTTTTATTGGCTTTTAGGTTATACTTAGAGCACCATGCTTTCTTTTGAATTGGTGACAAATCTCTGCTGCAACCCCTGGAATAAAGTTTCCTTGTGGCCCACGGTCTGAACGTCTTCAGGCTTTCGAGCTCAAAGTCGAGATCCCTTTGCAGAGTAAAACCAGCTGTTTTTTTTGGGGGGGGGGGTCAGGTGTGTGTATGTGCTCCGCTTCGTGTGCGCAGGGCACGAGTGGTGTGTGCGGTGGTGTAGCCGTGATGCAGCGGTCGTCTTACAGTGCAATTATTCACTTAGCGCGGCGGCGGGCGGCCCTGTTGACTCTGAAGCCTTCGGGCTACGGCAGCAGATACACAGACCACAGTTGACACTGGCTCACACCGCCACATTCCACCCTGGGAGAGGAGAAGACGAAGAGCGGGGGGGAGAATATGAAGGGAAGAGCCGTGGTAATCAGAAAGATCGATCGAGGGAAGATGAGAGGGGCTTCGCTGAAGAAAAACATTTGGGGTGGAGGATGGAGGGAGTGTCGGTTTCTTTTTTTTAAAAGCAAATGAGAAGATGAGAGTGCAGAACAAGCAGGATTGAAACTAAATCCGAGAAGGGAAAAAAAAAAAAAAGGCTTTCGGAAAAAATGGCGAGGAGTGAAACGCTCGTCCCTGGAGTGTCAGTTCGTCCCCCGACGTCTATAAGGCTGAGGATTGTGTTGGAGAGGAGAGAACCTGTGCCACCCTGATATTTGCCCACAGCGATGACGTGCTTTGCGGGGTTTACTTATGGTAATGCCAGCTCGGGAGAGGTTAGAGGCTCTTTTATATCACCGCCCCGGCCATAAAAGTAGAGGACTGGCACCCAGGGAAGCAACAGCGCTCTTTTGTGCGTCTCCTCTTTCACTTTTTTTTTTAAAATTCAGCGTCGACGAGACTCTTATCCACAACAACACAATGAGAACACCGCGACAACAGACCGATGTAAAAAAAAAAAAACAGTCATGCTGGGTTACATGCTGCATTGTTTCCTTTCAAATCCTGCGCTAACAGTGAACACTACTCCATAGAGAGGTGATTACAGGGTACGTTATGATAAAGGGGGATCATCTGAATGTGTGGTGGGAGAAGGGTTGCGTAACAAGAGGGGCTACCCCGACAAGCTGAGCCCTCAGACAGTTGGACGCCCTTTAAAATCAATAACTCTTCTTTAATGCGGCGAACACTCGGCGGTCAGAGAGCACCGCATGTCCGCAGCATGTTCTCACATACACATGAAGGACTTAGACAGGCTGGGAACGTTTGAGGCCTTCACACTCACTGCGCTCTTTGATGGGAGGCGGAGCAAAGCCTTGGCGGCCCTTGTCTTTTCACTGATGAGCAAATATGTGTTTTTTGCTGTTGTTGTTGTTGTGTGGCCTAACTGGGGCAGACGCAGGCACACAGCTCGCCCTAATGAACACAGAGCAACATGCGGCCGTCTGGATGCAGGACGTCGCCCCCCGAACGCAGCCTTTCATCCCTGCTATGAGGCCCGCTTGTAAGATGGCGACAATGCCCCGTCTGTGCATTGATATCATGTGTGATCGTATGTGCTCGGGCCTCCCTAAAGCCTGTAACAAAGCCTTTCATTTTGCATGAAGACATACCAGCGATACGGTCATGCTGAGGCCATGTGCTAGGTATGATTTCCACCAAATGAATCCACCGAAAATGGAAATAACTCCATGCAGTGATCTATAAATCTCAAGACACACTTACAATCTAATAGCTTTAGTGTTATATTCAGTCTCTTGATCATGCGATGTATGACTTAAGTTTCTTCTTTAAACCATTCAAACAAAAGCACTTTAGACATTTTTTTAATTCATCAGACAGAGGAATCACGTGCACATCAGCTTTTATTCTCCGCTCAGAGTGGACAGAAGATGAATTGATCAAAAATGCCAAACTTGAAGCTTTCATTTTTTTGGGGATTTTACAAGAGCAGACAGCGGTAACGGGCTTTGCCCTCAGATCTGAAGATCGAATTCAGAGAGCCGCAGAAATGCTCATTGCGGTAAATTGGCTCCACGAACTTGAATTGGTTTGACTCCCATCTGGACCGAGCTCTCGCTCCCGTACCTTCGCGCTCACTTCCACACGTTTATTTTTAGCCGACACTGTGAACGGGAACACGTGTCTTGGCGACTGTTTCCCGAAATGACTTTTGTCAGGGACGTTTGCTGCAGGTGAAGAAGCGTTTTCAGTGCGTTATGTCATAATCAGGGCTGGTGGTGCACCACAGATGGATTTAGCTCCCCTTTGACGATTAAAAAAAATTGGATAATGAATAGTGAAATTATCCGAGGCTGCTGATTGGCAGGGCAGAGTAAACGGAGCATTAGCCTCCGTGGCTGCAGCCAAGGTGACATGCCGTTCCCTTCTCCCTGTCTCCATTCACAACTCTGTGACAGCGTTCACAAAGGACCAACAGGCCTTTAGGCGATCAGACATGGCTCCCAAATTGGAGCTAATTGCTTTTTAGCTGCTGCGGCGTTGGGGGAAAATGGATCAGAATTTGGCATGCTCAGAAAGCAATTTAAAATGGGAGGAATCGTGTGGCCGTTTGTCTGGCAAAACAGGTTTTCCTGACAGAGCGGCTCTGTGGAAAGTCGACACTCCCCAGAATCGTTAAATATAGTTATTCATTTTGTGAAAATGTTGCAATACATTCTGATGAGGTGGGGAACGGCGGGTATCAAAGGTGAGGTGAAGAGAGGCCGCATGTTGTCTGTTCACTCTATGAATGAATGAATGAATGAATGAGCGGTAACGTCCTGGTCTCGTCTCTCTCTCTCAGCCTCGGAGCCCAACCTGAAGCTGCGCTCCCGGCTGAAGCAGAAGGTGAGCGAGCGGAGGAGCAGTCCGCTGCTGCGACGCCGAGACAGCCCCATCACCACCGCCAAGAAGCGCTCGCTCGACATGGCAGGTGAGCGACACGCGGCATGAAGAAAACAACTTTGATTTCGCACGGCTGCTGCGTTTTCTTGTGACTGTATTTGATGTGTGTGTGTGTGTGTGTGTTTCAGACTCTGCGTGTAGCAGCGCCCCCGGCTCGGGCCCAAGCTCCCCAAATAACAGCTCCAACAACATCCCCAATGAGAACGGCATCAGCATCTCCAACAACACGGAGGTAACACACACACACACACACACACACACACAGTAAGTAGGTATCCTAGGTTCATGCCGATGAATGAATTGTATCTTTATTCAAACGTTCACAACCTTCAAATGTTCTGTATCGTGAGCGGCAGGCGGCTTCAGTTCACATTCTGCAGCCTTTCTTCCTCTCGGAGTAGCTTTGCTCTTTTGTGTGGGCGCTGGGCTACAGGTGCTTTGGTATTCAAACTCAGCAGCCTATAGCATGGACAAAGGCTCTGAGGGAGGGATGTTCAGGTGATGGGTCTGCAGAGGAGGAAAGACAGCCGAGGAGCCGGCAAGAAGCTATTTGTGGCAGCCATTAGGGGCACTCAGGCAGTGTGGAGGAGGCCGATGGCCGTGACGGTTTTTACATCGGGTGCAGACGTAGCTCTTTTTCCCTCATGTGTGGACGTCCACTGCTGCTGTGTTTGCCCCCCCCAGCGCTGTTCTTTCCTCATGATTCAAACACGGATAAATCATTTGAATGTGCTTCCCAGGCGTCTCTGGCCCAGAGGCTGTGCAGCGGTGCTGAGCGGTGCTCCGTTAACCAGCTGTCCCTCTACACTTCGCCATCCTTGCCCAACATCACCCTGGGGCTGTCCGCCACGGCCACGGCCAGCGCCGCGTCCAACGTAAGGAGGAAAACCCGCCGCGGACAATTTTATCTGTGGATTCGAGTGTTGTGCTGTGTGTGTGACCGGTTGTGCTCGCCCTCTCCTCTCCTTCTCAAGGTGACTTCGGCACAGCAGGATGGAGGTCTGCAGCCGGCCCTCTCCCTCAGCCCTCCCTTCCTCTCCGGCGGCCACTTGACCCCCTACCTGGTCGAGGCCGGAACGGGCGGGCACTGCGCCCACAGTCCGCTGCTCCAACACATGGTGCTCATGGAGCAGAGCCCGGCACAGAGCCCCCTGGTGACAGGTAGGAGTAGTAATAGATAAGCCGGTGAATGATGAGGCACAAAAAGTTGTGGCAGTTTTGGTAAAACTGAAAAACAGCGAAATCACCGAATACAACTCCGACTAAAAGTTAAAGTGTTCATCTCTTTCAACACGGCGCTCTCACTGACAGGCGACCATTCACGAGCTCTTAACTAATGAGCTCCTTTCATATGTCAGCGTGCGCTATGAGAGGATGACAAGGTTGCATTGTGCGCCCCTTTCCCATCAGCTCATTCATTGACTACCACTTTGGGGCTATTTTCAGCGGGCGGGGGGGGGGAACTGGCGGTGAATGGGCAATGACGCACGTATGGGCGCCTATCCGCGCCGCTCACAAACGTACAGACAAGGGGGTGCGTGCGCGTACACGCCCACGCACGTTCAGCAGAGAGAGAGAGAGAATTTCAACAGATGCGGTAATTTATTCCGCAGCTCAGACGAGGGGAAAGTCGTGTAGAAAGAAATGCACCACGGGGAGAAACGCTCCAGAAAGAGCTCTTTCACAAACAATTTGAAGACACGCTGGGTGTTTAGTCATCTTCTCTCAGATCACTTCCTGGGCTTCCATCGAGTCTGTTCTTCTTACTTTCCTCACCCCGGATGATACACTGTTAATGAACTCATCTGCTGAGAGGAATCACGGTTTGCACAGATGGCGGTTTTTATTTGCTTCACAAATACATCTGCTGACTAATCTGAGGTCCGACACCAAGAACAGCGAAGTTAGGAATCCACGTGTTCATGTGAACACGTCATGTATTTATCTTTCACTTTAGGAATTAGGTCTGCTGACCACTCAGAAGACGACAAAAACCTCATGTCATGTCTCTTCAAGGGAGTCGCCAAATTAGGCCTTGCAGACGGAGGCCCATGCATCATTATGACACCCAGTCTAAATACTCAGGCACTGGAAAGAGGAGACGGATGGCTCATGTTTAAACGCTACCATCACTACTTTAGTACAGACCAAGTGCAGGAAAGTCGTGAAGAAAGCTCCCCCCGATATGAGTCCTCACCTCCTCTCGTAACCAAAGTCTTCCTCCGTTTTTGTCTCCCAAGGTGTGAGCGGCCTGTCCATGTCGCCGGCAGCATCCATGGCCAAGCTGCAGCGGCAGCACCGGCCCCTGGGGCGGACCCAGTCGGCCCCCCTGCCCCAGGGGAGCGCCGCGCAGGCTCACGCACAGGCCCTGGCCCTGCAGCAGCTGGTGGTCCAGCAGCAGCACCAGCAGTTCCTGGAGAAGCACAAGCAGCAGTTTCAGCAGCAGCAGCTCCACCTGAACAAGGTGAGGGGTGGAGATCTCCTCTCTCTCTCTGTCGCCGTCGTTAAAGACTTTCTGTCATATAACTGGCCAAAAGATAACAAATCCACCAATGAGCAGTTAACGGGTTAACGTGTAAAAGCTGCGCGCGAACCGTTTGCGTCCACGTCCAGTGTGCTGCCATGGCAACAGTGCGGAAGCCTCTGCCCTTATATGGTCGGGGAGGAAGTGAGCAGCCGCCGCTCTGGACGGCTTTACCTATTCGAGCGGAGTACTCGCTGGAGGAGAGGTGGGTGGATGAAACAAGGGATTTCCTCTCCTCCTCCTCCTCCTCCTCCTCCTCCTCCTCCTCCTCCCCCTCCTCCGCTCTCACTCCCTCCATATGTTTCAACGCTCTCCAGTGGCAGCTTTTCACACAAACATCTCGATAACAGCCTCCTTTTATTTAAATCTCGTTTTAATTCTGCATCCTGTAATGCGAGTAGTAGGCGTCAATTCAGTCAATTAATTTACTTACTTGATGAACAGAAAATTAAACGACAGCAATTCTGATTATCACTTCATTGTTTAAGTCATTTATCAAGTTAAAATAAAAAAAAACGTTCTCTGGTTTCAGCCCCTTATAGCTGAAGATTTGCTGTTACTAACTCTGTTTCCGGCACTTTTTGGCCCAGAGTGAGATGTCTGCACAGTGTTAGCTTAGCTTAGCATAAAGACTGGGAAACAGGGGGAAACAGCTAGCCTGGCTCTGTCCGAAGGCAGCTACCATTATCACCACAGCGCACGGAGGAACATATCTGGTTTGTTTAACCCACATAAAAAATAACTAACGTGTCACTCACAGAAAGGTGATTAAGTTTATTTATTATTAAGATAATATCATTAAGTGTGCTTTATTCGTATCTTGTATCGTATCTGATTTGAACATCATGATGTATGAACAAGCACTCGTCATCGGTACGCACAGATCCGATAAAGAGGAGGCTTCTGGGAAAGAGGAGCCGAGGGAGGAGGTGAGAAATGGAGATTTGGGGTTTGTTTGGACGCAGAGAAGACAAGAACAGTACAGGAGAAAAGGAAGGGGGGGGGGGGGGGAATGCTTTGACGTCAATGCTGCACCAGCTCTCTGCCAGGACACACACACACACACACACCTGTAGCTGTAGCGCACTCTTGAGACTTCCAGCAAACACTTCTCTTTTGTCTTCACATCATAAACACTCACACACACACACACACACACACACACAATGTACTTGAATGGCACTTCTAAACGGTTCCTGTCAGCGAGCATGAATGAACAGACAACTGAATCACTACTCGGTTAACAGCAAGGCCCCAGAGTGAGTGGATGAAAAGCAGCGCAGCGGGGGGCGTGGAATGTCTCTGTTTTCGACCAGACACATCTTGCCCTCGGAGTGGCCGCTCACATTCAATTAGAGCGGGCGGGTTTGAAATGAGCAAGCCACCAATCTGACTGAGTAATCCAAATTAAGCTTGTTAAAGGAAGAATACTCCAGAGAAAGGAGCGATTTGCCAGGAATTTGATTCAGAGGAGAGAGCGCCCGTTTGTCTGAATGCAGCCTCACACTTGGGAGACGGGATTTGTCACATCCTGCTGTTTCGATTGTGAAATTCATTTCACATCAGAGCATCATCCCCCCTTTTCTCCTACCCCCCCCCCCCCCCAATTCCCGCTGCCTTCAGATGATGGCCAAGCCCAGCGAGTCGCCCGTGGGCCGCCAGCACCAGAGCCACCCGGAGGAGACGGAGGAGGAGCTGAGGGAGCACCAGGACGGAGGAGCTCTGCCGCCGGGGGTCACCATCAAGCAGGAGCCCCCCGACCCGCAGGAGCTGCAGGAGGAGGCGCTGCAGCAGCACCAGCAGCACAGGGAGCGTGAGCAGGAGCTGCTCTTCAGACAGGTAGAGGACGGGGAGTTCAAAGTGAGACATCAAAGCAACGTGGGCTTGAGAGAATCAATATGAAGGTTTCGGGGGAATTGATTCTGCTTGGCACTGATGTATTGCAGCTGTCCTTGAGAGGTGAAAACACACGGAAAACAGGCACATAACTTTATTTAGGACTCTTTGTCCGATGACGTCTCTGTGATTAACCGCTGAGGGAGAATCAGAGCCGTATCATTTGTTTTGGCTGCCATCTTTTGGCCATAAGTTGCACTTGCAGCATAGAATACATTGAAGCAGTATTTCTTCCCCTGTAGCCCCCTGAGGCATTTACATTTAAGTCGTTTCACTGAGCAGCTCTGTAGAACTCATCTTCTTTACTTATGTTCCTCTGTGTGTGTGTGTGTGTGTGTGTGTGTGTGTGTGTGTGTGTGTGTGTGTGTGTGTGTGTGTGTGTGTGAGCAGCAGGCCCTGTTGTTGGAGCAGCAGCGGATTCATCAGCTGAGAAACTATCAGGCCTCCATGGAGGCCGCCGGCCTGTCCATCTCCTTCCCAGGACACCGCCCCCTGTCCAGGGCCCAATCGTCTCCGGCCTCGGCCTCGTCCTTCCCGATCAGCGTCCCGGCCCCCGATCCTCCCGGCAAACCCCGCTTCACCACAGGTGGGCGACACCTTTCATTGACCTCTTTCAGGTTTCTCCATCAGGCTGCCAGTAAGTGTTTATGTCCACGACTGTAGCCTCCCTCTGGTCTGCCTCGGGCGTTTGAGAAGTTGTATTTCACTCGCTTCCGAATGCAGAAACTCAGGGACTGTGACGGTGAGACGTTTCGTCAGTGGATACTTGCTGATCATTTAGAGTGTACTTTGAGTGCATGTTTCTCTCTGTGTGTGTTTCCTCAGGCCTGGTGTACGACTCGCTCATGCAGAAGCACCAGTGTATGTGTGGAAACACCAACAGCCACCCGGAGCACGCGGGACGCATTCAGAGCATTTGGTCCCGGCTGCAGGAGACGGGACTCAGAGCGCAGTGTGAGGTACGTTACAAGAGGAGACGGCTCCACACAGTGAACATCACACAAAGGAGTCGACCGTAAACGAGAGTTGCATCCCTCTGTGTGTGTGTGTAGTGTATCCGTGGGAGGAAGGCCACTCTGGAGGAGCTGCAGATGGTTCACTCTGAAGCCCACGTCCTGCTGTACGGGACCAACCCTCTCCGGCAGAAACTTGATTGTAAGCTCACACACACACACTCACACACACACACTCAGCTGTTAATGTCCAGTCACTAACTGTCATTAATTTAATGTGTATTACCTGTTCACCAGGTTCAGTCACTCCCATGTTCGTACGTCTACCGTGTGGAGGGGTCGGGGTAAGTAAACAGTTATCTCATAATAGTGGAATAATCTGCAATACAGTCGTATTTTCTAAACGATTGTCTTTGTAATTTAAAACGTAAAGTGTAGCTCAGGTGTGAGAGTAACACACCCGTTTTGTTGTGTCTTGCAGGTGGACAGCGACACCATTTGGAACGAGGTCCACTCCTCCAGCGCGGCTCGACTCGCCGTCGGCTCCGTGGTGGAGCTGGTGTTCAAGGTGGCCACCGGAGAGCTGAAGGTAAGCTAACCCTGTGTTCGTGGCTACATCGCTGGTGGTTCAACAAACAGAGGAAACATTCGAGTGCTGAATCCGTGCCGCTGCGGCTGACAGACTCCTGTCTCTCCCGTCTTTGTCTCTGCAGAATGGTTTCGCTGTGGTCCGCCCTCCTGGACACCACGCAGAGGAGAGCACTCCCATGTAAGGCCTCAGTTAGACGCTTAATCTATGCATATACAAATATGTGTTCAAAGGGCTAAACGCTGATTTTCATCTCTTTGCTGCTTGTTTCAGGGGTTTCTGCTACTTTAACTCGGTGGCCATCGCAGCCAAACTGCTGCAGCAGAGACTCAGCGTCAACAAGATCCTCATCGTGGACTGGGTCAGTCTCCTGAGAAACCGCACGTCTGTCATGTGACAGAGGACACGCGTCGTTTTGTCTCTGTATGTACTCAAGTTTGTGATCGTACCATGTGTGCTGTCTGACCTCAGGACGTTCATCACGGCAACGGCACCCAGCAAGCGTTCTACGACGACCCCAACGTCCTCTACCTGTCCATTCATCGATACGACGACGGCAACTTCTTCCCTGGAAGTGGAGCACCCGACGAGGTAAGCGTGCGTGTGTGTGTGTGTGTAGGAGAAATCTACAGACACAAATAGACAAAGTAGTTGAATAAACACTCGTCTTAATACCAAGTACAGTATTTGATCTTTGTCCACACTTTGTCTCCCTGCAGGTGGGCAGCGGGCCCGGAGTCGGGTTCAACGTCAACGTGGCCTTCACCGGAGGCCTCGATCCACCCATGGGCGATGTGGAGTACCTGGCAGCCTTCAGGTACCAGATTACAATACCAGCAGGTCCCACAGAGGCCAGCAGCACAGTGGAAAACCAGCTCAATGCATTGAATGTTCAGCAGCTAAGGAAATGACCTGCTGGTTCATGATTTCACTGCGGGTGGGTTTACGGTTATATTGTCTGTTATTCGGCTATGATCTGTACACTCCGCCCTCCGACTCTCAGGTCAGTGGTGATGCCCATCGCCAACGAGTTTGCCCCGGACATCGTGCTGGTCTCCTCTGGCTTCGACGCTGTGGAGGGACACCCTCCCCCGCTGGGCGGCTACACTTTGACGTCCAAATGTGAGCACGAGATTATCTGAAGAATGTGTCTTATCTCGCGCTGCAGCAAGTTGACCTCACGAAACACCAAGTGTGAGAATTGAGGAACTGAAATGAAATGAAATTCACACGCGACCTGTGACCCGTCCTCAGGTTTCGGCTATCTGACCAGGCAGCTGATGACCCTCGCTGGAAGCCGGGTGGTCCTGGCTCTGGAGGGGGGGCACGACCTCACCGCCATCTGCGACGCCTCTGAGGCCTGCGTGGCCGCCCTGCTAGGCCAGGAGGTAAGAAGGTCACACGGGATCTGAATCCTAATTAATGTCCCTCATGTTATATCAAAGGGAGGAAAAGTGTGGCGCGTTTGTCAGCCAGGCGCTTTCCTTCTCTAGGAGGATTTTAAAAACGTTTGATACGTTTCAGGGCGAGATTTATTAGAAACTGGGAGTGGGACGAATGAACTTTTTATTTCCTGCAAACAGCTGGACCCGCTGCCGAAGGCCGTCCTGGAGCAGAGGCCCAACCCCAACGCCGTTCACTCTCTGGAGAAGGTTTTAGAGACTCACAGTGAGTTCAACGCTGACAAATCTGTCACAATATTATCCCCCGTGTCCTTTTTCCAAACGATGCGCTTTTGACTCCCCATCAGGTAAGTACTGGAGCTCGGTGCAGCGCTGCTCTCCGCTGCTGGGACTCTCTCTGCTGGAGACCAAACGAGGGGACTCGGAGGAGGCCGAAGCCGTCAGCGCCATGGCCTCTCTGTCTGTGGCCAACACCAACGCCATGGATCAAAGGTCAATCCACCGCTTACTGGAGTACATTCATAAGCTTTCACCTCACTTCTACTACTGTATATTGAGGAAGAGAGATAACTGAGTTATACAACTTAGGACCAGTAAAGAGTTACTGTAATACCAACAGTGGTAAGACGTATCTGCTTGAGATTGAATATCATTTTTGTTCCTGTGTGTTTGTGTCCACCAGGCCGGAGGAGGAACCCATGGAGGAGGAGGAACCACTGTAACCGAGGGAAACACGAGGGTGTCACACTGTTACCTTTGACCTCTCCGGAGAAGAGTCTCGACTGATTCCCTTCATTTAGTCCCCCCTAACCCCACTCACCACGTCGGTCACATTGATTGGCGTCCCCCTCGGCCAAAAAAAAAACACAAACGAGGGAGAGGGGGTGGGCTCAGCCTCAAGAGTAGGGAGCCAATCAGGAGACAGAGGACTGAATTGGAAAAAAAATTAAACATAACAGCGCTGCTTGGCGGCACTCGCTCAGAGACACTCATTTTTTTCTGTTAGTCTTCGTAGCCGCCACCGTCGGCCCACGGTGGCCGAGGCGGCGGGGAGAGGGCGAGCGGATTTTGGAGCTGGGGGGGGGGGGCGAGATCAGGTCTCGTCCGCAGAAAAACATCCGGTGCTTTACACGGCTGCCCTCTGACCCACAAGGACACCGGGGACAGCAGGCGCTCCCGGCTGCCAATCACAGCTCGGGTGTTTCTTTTCTCTTTTTCTTCGACTTATTCATCCCCTACGAAGACGAACGGGGGCATCGCGGGCAACTGAGATACTATTTTACAAGATGCGTTCACTGTGGACTTTTGGGTCGGCCGAAGTTTGAGTCGGCCTTTACAAAGATTTGATGACGAGACCGTCGAGGCCTTCGCCTTCCCCCGAAGGCCCGACGAGCGAGAGGAGTGCCTTGGTGAGGGGGGGGGGGGGTTGGGGGGGGGTCCGCTGGATTTCAGGATTGTTCAGGAAAAGATTGCCTTAAGTAAAAAAAAAAAAAAAAAAAAGATTTCTCTCGCCCGAGGGGAAGGAGACGGGACGGAGAGTTTTCCCGGGCAAACAATCTTTCAGCATGTTTACTTGGAAACGTGACGACGACGACGTTTGTGTCTCTCACGGCCTCTCTCGAAGAGTTACTTCACTTTTGGATGGATCTATTTTTCTGTAAGAAAGGAAAGCGCTTTGCTAAAAGGTAGTTCGGTGGAGAAAACGGTGCAAAACGTGGAAGAACCTTCTTCACAACGAGGAAATGGGGATCGGACTGTCCAAAAAGGTTTGAGCCTTTGATGTAGCTTCCCTTTAACTGAAGTCAGTGCTTTGTGAACACATGAAGCATGCATTTGAGCGGAGAAGACCAGACGGGGGGGGGCGGGGGGGGGGGTTTCTTTTGCAAGAATTTTTTTTGAATGTTATCCAAAAGAGAAAAGCCAAGCAAGAAAAGCCAAAGCATGAGTTTGCATTTTACAGTAATACTTTCACTCCAGACATTTCTCGTATTGGCCCTTTTCAACAAAAGGCTCCCAGTACCCCCAGTTCAATGTTTACTGATTTAAACCCCTCACACATCGAGGGAGCATTTCCTTGACGCGTGCCGATCGGCCTCCCGTGCGTCTGCCCGGTTGGCAGCTACCTTTGGTTGCTAGTGTGAGCTCCGCACTAGTCGTGTATATTGAATTGAATATATTTTGAGGGGGGGGGGGGGGGGGCAGCAATCTCGAGTATTGCCCGTTTGTATCTACATGTATGATTTCCACATCAAGTTGTCGATTTTTTCCAATATCAAAACATGTGTTTGGTAAGCGTGTCCACGTTTTTATTTTGTATTGTATAAGATTATTTTTCTAACTTTTTTTTTTTCATCCATAGATTTTGTTGTGTGTTTTTATCCGTTTTCTGGATAGTTCTAGGGGCTGCCATTCACCGACTTAGTACTACTGTCACTTCTTCAAAAACTTTCTTTCTTTCTTGTATTTATCAGAAATAAGGAGCAACTCTTTCTTTCTTTCTTTCTTTCTTTCTTTCTTTCTACGGCTCTCTCTCGGCCCTTCTGCATTTTCCATCAATTGTGTATTTATAACATGTGCTGTTTATAGAAGATTTGTATATGGAAAATTTATAAATGTACTCTAACTAATGACAGCTATGATATTGTGAGCGAGAAACAGTACTGGTGTGTGCGATATTACTCCACGAACTTAAAGGAAAAGCAGAGCGATATTTTAACCGGTTGAAACGGGGTCATCGAGCGCCACTGCGTAGTGACTTTTTGAACACCTTCAAGAGTAAAACGTTTGATCACTTTGTTGCCTAATTGACCACATGTTTCCTCTCCGGGTGATAATGCACTTATTTAACCTTTCGACTGTGACAACATCACACATCCAAAAAAAAAGAGGTTTGGAGGCCGTTTCATGTAGCTGGCTGAGTTTTCCCCCTCTTGCGGGAAAAGAGAAGGAGGGGCACGCTGGATGTCAGAAAGAAGTGGAACTTGGAACTCGTTTTTTTTTTTTGGATGGAAAAAACGTCAGCCGATAATTTAGAAATCTCCTTCTGAGCATGTGTTGCACTATAATGTTTGAACTGTCCGTAACATCGGTGTCTGCTTCTTCCCTTTTCCCCCGCTTCAATGCAACTGATCTGACACCACATCGAACTCAAATGATCCCCCCCCCATCTGTCGACTGCTTTGTTACACCCGATTAAAGACGACCATCATGTTTAAATGATCATTTTAGAAAGGTGTTTTTTCTTTTTCATGTCTTAACAAAACATTCCACTTGTTACTCGTTTAATTTGGCTTTTTTTTTTGTTTTGTTTTGCCGTCTGCTCGCGCCAACTTTAACTCTTTGCATGGTTTGTGAGTCAGCATGCCTGCTTGTCTATGTAACAAAAATGTATTTGCACAATAGAAGAAGAACACTGGAGGACTTTGAGGAGAAAAAAAAAAAAAAAAACAACAACCTCCCGTGACAACTCCCAAGAGCACCAGGCAAGGGCGGCTTTCTTCCTCTCTGGTGTGGAAACGACTCCAGAAACTTTGTCCGAATGACTCCGCCGGTAAATCATTTGATATTGTTCTTATTGAATATCGTTTCCAATGAGGGATTTTAACACAACATAGCACTTCCAACATGGACGGACTGCGTTGGGAGAGAAACATGCTCTGCCAAACCTCTACATCCACAAGTTAAAAAGACTCTCCCAAAGAATGTTCCTCTTTCAAAGATCACGGTTACGGTCGAGAAACGGTTCAGAAAAAGGTTTGGAAACAAGGGCATCGTCGTTTGATTGTCACACCCACCTCGGCCAGTTCTATATATATATATATATATATAATATATATATATATATAACCACTGTGGCTCAAGAGCAATTCTTGGTTTACATGTAAATGGATAAAAACGTTATTTTTTTGTTTGTTGTTTGTCTCTATTGATGAAAAATGTTATCTTTCTTTGGGACCTACGCTTTGGACATTTCATCTCTGACATCTATAAAATATATTTCTGAAAAATACAACGACCTGTAGTCACGTGATTGATTTTTGCTCACATGAAAGCTTTCTGAGATACACTCTCAGGTAAAAGATTTACTTGTGAGGACATTTTTCTGCTTCTGTCTCTTCAGTGATTACTCAGTAAATCCATGAGAGCGAATCCAAGTGCAAACAGTCAACAGTGCTGGTTGTAGCTGAATTCCTCAACTTTATTTAGAAAGACAGGACAGCTGCTTCGGCGCTATCTCATCTGAGAAACCCTCGTTGTTTTTAGAGGATGTCTCCAATACAAACCTCCACTTTCTGACCTGAGCTGCATCTGAAGTACAGTTAGCGGCCCGGCACGTGACAGCAAGTGATGGTCTCAAGTCTCAGCTGACTGCTCGCTGAGTGGAACATCTAATTACAAGAGCCAATATCACAAGTGTTCAGAGCAGCAGCTGTCAGGTGACATCCTCTCTAAAAATGTCACAATGTGGTAAATCAAAAACATTTTTAGTTCATGATTACAAAAGACTTCAAATGGTATTTTAACATCCTTAAGATTTCCAATAAAGCCACAAAGTGCTTTAAATAGAAGATAAAAAATAGTCTTAAAATTATAATACAAAAAATAGAAACATCAGGACTATAAAATAAATGAAATATCAGTAATATAAAATAAATTAAGCTGGTAAAAATATCAGTAATATAAAATAAATTAAGCTGGTAAAAAAAAATAACACACCCACTTTTGAGTACATTTTTAAAAGGAGATTAAAATAGTTTAAAAGCTTTGCTAATCTAATGAAAACAGGCGTTTGTGTGTTTAGCACCGATAAACAATACACTCGTAATAAGTGTACATGTGTCAGTGGACTACCACACCGTCCAATGAGAGGAGGCCACTTCCCTCTCCATGCTAATGCTGACCTGGAGTTTCCTCTCACACACTGGTCCCAGTGCTGCACCATTGCGATGCCACGGCTGCAACATTAGCACGCTTAATTTCCCCCCATTTTCATAAACCCCTTTAGTGGGCGACCTGTCGTATTTCTTTACTTATTATTTTCTTTAACAAACAGGCTTTTCTCCCCCCCCCGGACATGCCTAACATCGTGCTTTTTAGCGGGAGCTCCCACCACGACCTGTCCCAGAAAGTGGCCGATCGGCTCGGACTGGAGCTGGGGAAAGTGATCACGAAGAAATTCAGCAACCAGGAGACATGGCAAGTATTATTAGACTTATTGTGCGTTTTTTGCTGCAAATAGCTGCTAGCTGTTCATGTCGCTACAACCTCGGTATCACATGTGGGTGCGTTAGCTCGAGGCTAACAATAGTTTACTATTCAGCGGGCTGACACGTGACTAGCTAGCCACATGTAAACACAGCAGGCTAACACCAGTGCGTCCTTTACCGGACAGTTCCTCTTATCTCTGCTTATATGCGACTGTTTAACTGGAGGTTTGAAATGACTGCAGCTGCCGTTTGTGCCCGTTAGAATGACCCAAAACGGGCAGAACCAGAGTTGCTATGGAGTTACGTAACGTAGTATTTTGTTCGGTGCGTACGATGCTAAGTACGCTAACGGTACGTGCGTTTCTCGTGTGTGATGGGTGGTTATGGAGGAGGCCAAATGTTGTATATCTCTTGTTCCACCAAGCCCCCTTTCCTCCGTCTCAACCATGTGGGGTAACATTTTAACACGAGACCGGGTAGCTGTTTGTTTACCGTTAAAATGCTAACAGTTGAGCTAGAAAGATGCTAGTTTTCGAAGTAGGATCAGATTGCTACGGGTACAAAATGTGACGTTACACCGTAGTGCCTTCTCCTAGCTAGATCGATGCTAGGACTAAAACATGTGGCTCACTGCAGCCACCTAGACGGAGGTATTACATGTCTCTAAACTAAGAGGATAACCTGCAGGTTAATACACATGTATGTGTAGGTAGCTCTCATTACTGCCTGCATTGCTAGGGAAGTTAGCTTCAATCACATGCACTTAATTTGTGCTCATTTCCAAAAGCAGCCCGAGCTAACCATTTAGTTAAATTACTAACTGCACGCTCGCAGCTACCACAGTTTAACTTTCACTGGCCTTGAACAGGCTGTTGTAGCTCGTCTTGCAGGATGACCTTTGGACCACATGCTGGCCTGTTTGCTCTCTCAGTCGACCTGAATTCGCCACAACACTGCTTAAAGCGATGCAGCTTTAACCTTTGCATACATTTGAATGTATTTGTGGCTCTCTAAGTCTCTTTTGATTCAGTCAAAGGGAGCCGTGCGCTGCATTAGTGTGTGTCTGTGGCTTAGTGAACATCGCTTCACTGTATTGTAATGCACTCTGGATAAAAGCATGCACCAGACGGGCATACGTTGTTGTGTAATCTTTCCTTTGCATTAAGCTAAAGAGCGCTTTAAAACGCTGGGCTTGTAAAGTTGCCGTGACCTCCTTTTTTTTTTATCTCCTAAGACTCTCTCGGCTGTTGATGTTTACACCCACAGCTCTAAAATCCAGGGAAAACTCTGATTATCCACAAGGCCGATTTGTCTCTAGGGAACACAGCTGTTTGGGGCGACACAGAGTGCAAAACAAAGATTATTCTCTCATTATCACAGACTAACCACGAGGTGAGAGCGATACGCTAACAACAGCTCTCCTCTCAGGTTCTGCCAGGTGACTCACTGAGGGAGTGGATTCCTGGGAAAAAGGTTTTGGGGGTTGGGACTGGCCTCAAAAAAAAAACAGGCCTTGTGACCGCATAGACTGTTACCCTTTACAACTGTAGATGTTCAGTGATCACATGACTGAGGCCGGGGACATGGTCCTCCCCCCACAGAGGAATGTTTCACACACACATGCTGCCTGCTTCAGTGACTGTGTGTGTGTGTGGCAGTCCTGCTTTTACTTCCTAAAGTTTTTCCCCCAACGGTCCTCAGATGAGCACAGGGTGTCGCCCCACATTAGTTTCTTAACATCCTGTCGCACATAACTTTATACGTGGGCTGAACACACTTAATTAGAACGCGTTTCACTTGAATCTGTTTCCCGGCTCACGTCAGCTCTTTGCTCTCGAGTCGAGCCCTAAAGGTGACCCGTTTCCCTCTCTTGTCGTTGACCGCAGCGTGGAGATCGGGGAGAGCGTGCGCGGCGAGGACGTCTACATCGTGCAGAGCGGCTGCGGCGAAATCAACGACAACCTGATGGAGCTGCTCATCATGATAAACGCCTGTAAGATCGCCTCCTCGTCCCGCGTCACCGCCGTCATCCCCTGCTTCCCCTACGCCCGGCAGGACAAAAAGGACAAGGTAGACACACACACACACACACACACACAAGGCATCATCGTCACTACGAAATCAACCGACATTTATTGGATCACAATACTTTAACCTTCCCCTGTTTTAGCATTTATTAACATCTACCAAATGATTTACAACACTATCATTTACTTCTACTGTAATCAGATCAAGTACAGGCTGTAATAATAATATAAAATGTGTCCTCATAAAAGTTATAACTACTTGATTAAACACAATGTCCGTACATCTGCTCGCCGTGTCTTTGTACTGTAGCGCTGCAGGTTACATACTTCTACACCGATGTGCTAATGAGAAACCTGGCACGTACACAGCGTACTCGGTGTTGCTGCAATACGAGCCGCGTGCTTCTCTCGGGAAAATCTGAGATTGACACATCGGACGTTCCTGCTGGCTGAGAAACTGGTTCACCCAACCTGCTTATCTTGTAAATCATTATCTCGTGTTGTAACCACAACAGCAAACCAGGTCCAAATGAAGCAACGAGAGCGCCGCACTACTCGGCACCTCTCCGGCTGCATTCAATGAACGCTGTGATTTACCACGTCCGTACTTTGATTTGAGAGGTTTTTGGGGGGGAGTTTATTCCCTGAATGCTGTGGCTCTAGATTTTTAGCGTGTCGGGCCGTGATGGAGCGGGTCTCGTGGTAAAGTCCTGACAAAACGTCCTTCAGTAAGACGGAGCTCACAGCGGGGAGTTTCTCGCTTTCCTCAGCAAAAGTTCCAACATTTCTTTTCTTACTTACTTACCTCAAGTGTCTTGATGCTTGTCCCAGAGTCGAGCACCCATATCAGCCAAGCTGGTGGCAAACATGTTGTCTGTAGCCGGGGCCGACCACATCATCACCATGGATCTCCACGCGTCTCAGATCCAGGTCAGTACGCTAACGGGGCAAAACAACCTATTGACAGTGTAATAAAGAGACTGTGCACATCAGTATACAGTTGTGCCGTGGGGGGTTTTTTAGTAACCGCTGTGTCTTTCTTTCAGGGGTTTTTCGACATCGCTGTAGACAACCTTTACGCAGAGCCCGCCGTGCTTCAGTGGATACGAGAAAATATCCCCGAATGGAAGAACTGCATTATCGTGTCTCCAGATGCCGGCGGAGCAAAACGGTACGAATCACACAGAGTTTGGTTTGCACGTCTCTCACGTCCTGAAGCTCCAGCTCATCGCCTCCGCCGGGCCAAATGGAGAGTCAACACGCCGCCTTGTTTGAGGAGCAGTTAAAGGTCTAATGGGTCTCTCTCTCTCTCTCTTCCCGTCTCTCTGTCCAGCGTGACGTCCATCGCAGACCGTCTCAACGTGGACTTCGCGCTCATCCACAAAGAGCGGAAGAAGGCCAACGAGGTGGACCGCATGGTGCTGGTGGGTGACGTCAAGGACCGCGTGGCCATCCTGGTGGACGACATGGCCGACACCTGTGGCACCATCTGCCACGCCGCCGACAAGTCAGTGTCCATTCTACTGTTCTATGAAACACATTTGTTTCAGAGTTGCATGGATTATAATGCATACAACCTCATCTAGGCTGATCGATGCCGGCGCGGTGAAGGTCTACGCCATCCTCACGCACGGCATCTTCTCCGGTCCGGCCATCTCTCGCATCAACAGCGCCCCGTTCGAGGCCGTGGTGGTGACCAACACCATCCCACAGGAAGAGAAGATGAAGGCGTGCCCCAAAATACAGGTACACACACACACACACAGTTTCTGACCTTTTAATACGTGCCATGTGTTAGACGCTGTTTTTTTTTTATGTCACTCATGTTTGACTTGGTTCCTCCAGGTCATCGACATCTCCATGATCCTGGCGGAGGCGATCAGGAGAACCCACAACGGCGAGTCTGTGTCCTACCTCTTCAGCCACGTACCCTTGTAAAGAAAGAGAGGGGGCATCCTCCGTCCCTCTCTCTCTCTCTCTCTCTCTCTCTCTCTCTCTCTCTCTCTCTCTCCCCTCCCTCTCTCCCCCCCGTTGGGCCACTAGGCTGCCACTTTTGCAAAACACCTGATGGTCTTTGGCCAAACCCACGTGACTGAAAGGTCACGCCCTCACATTGTCTTTGACATTCTCACCCAGGACACAGAGCGAAATATCATTTCCTTTTCTGAAGACCAAGTTTCTATTTATGAGTATCTCTCTCTCTCTCTCTTTTTCCCCCTGTTTATTATTTTCCCCTCATGTTTCAGTACCTTGATCAGCCGAGGCCTTCACCCTAACCAAAGGCTCCACTATGTAACCGTGTATTTGTGTATTTGTACCTCATATTGAACTCACTTGAAATTAAGCATTCCACGACGTCATGTGACTAGAAATATGTTGCCCCCCCCCCCCCAGTGTCGCTTTAAGTATTAAAACAATGTAGCCTAACCCTTTATCAGCTATATGGATTGTAATAGCTCATGCTTCATCACTTTAAAGCTGCACCACAAGTGGAAATGTGTTGATCTGACCAAACAGGAGTACAAAAGAACACACTTTTTTTTTTTTTATTTAGTGAGCCTCATGAATGTGCTGATGCGTCTTACCTCTGCAGTGTAACTCCTCCCACAATAAGCTGCTGTGGTCAGTGGTGGTCAGTATGACAACCTTCTGCTTCTATTAATTGTGCTTAAAAAAAAAAAGAAAAATGATAAGATTTAGAGACAACTTTCCAAACTCTTGACGGGTCTGTTGTTAAGTGTGATACGAGGTGTAGGTGGGTGTTTCACCCACGTTCCAAAAGGTCATTAAAACTAATTGAGCCCGAAGCTTGTTAAAGTGTCACGATTTCAATTGTCATCGCGGCTGTAATGGGTCACTTAACTCCAACGAGGCAGCTTTCACGGTTTGCCTCTAGGTGGATAAAAGAAAAAGCGTGATTTAATTTTTTTTTTTTTTATATGTAACACTTCAAGCTGTTTCTTTGACAATAAAGCTTTGACAATGGCTTACAGACGCTCATCTTTGCTTTCATTAGCAGTTCATTTAAAGAGACATTACATGCGTTTAGTACTGTTTTTTTTTTTTTTTTTTATTGTTCAAAATAAAATGCTGAGATACTCTCACTATAAGTCTCTAGCATCTCCACAAATGCTGCATCCCACAGCCCCCTTAATTCACCAGCATTAAGTTGAATAAAATGGTAGTTTCAGTGTCTTTTAAGCTTTGATTAATCACATAGTAATGAGCTGTGAGCTCTGGGAAACTTTAAGTGGATTTTATGGGTCGATTTTTTTTATTTTTTGTTAAGTAATCTAATTATAAAAGACAATAGAAACGTCATCTTCCGAGACCGAACGGAGTGATGCGTGAAGTGCGGATGAAGCTCGAGCTGCCACCAGGGGGCGCTGCTTCTACACTAACGCGCAGCCAGAGCAGCTGCAGGCAGATGGAAGTAAAAAGGAGAAATAATGTGCCATTGATATGAATAAGAGAGCCACTGTCGCATCAAATGCGGTTGAAATTAAAAAGTAGATTTGAGTTAAAACAGCCGTAGTGGTGGTAAACTGAAGTGTCAGGGCGCCATGCGTCATAACACAGAAAGGTGGGGGTGGAATTGTGCAGCTTCGCGAAACCCAATAAATCTGTTTATTTACATTTATTTCCTGAGGGAGATGAGACGAGGCTCCTCTCGGGGCTTTTTTTTTTCTCTCTCTTCAGTGTTTGGTTTCTGCACGAGGGTGGAGGGCTCGCGCCTCTCCAGCAGGGGGATACTGAGGATGCGAGCTGGTGATGTCAGATGTTCATTAGCATATTTCTGACTATATCTGATGCTTGCGCAAAGACGCGCCACTACTGCTGCAACGCACTGACCAAGAGACCATCCAGCCATCAGCCAACACTTCGGTAAGCTTCCTCCAACAAAGCGTTTCTATTGTTTCAGCTTTATTGCCTGCAGCTAGAAGAGTCCAATGTGGGACGCGTGATGCCAAACGATGCTGCGCCAAATACACAGCCAGGGACGAGATATAAGAGAATTAGTTATAAAGGAATGCAGCTTGTTTTTTTCCTATTTAAATAGCTAATTATAGAGTGTAACGTGACAACAAGGCAGGCGTTTGTGCTTTATCTTTGTCTTAACACATATCAGTCGATTTCCTTTGTTGTGCTCGAGCTGCATGGTACCGTTATTAAAACCTTTTTTTTTTTTTTTTTTTTTATTCGGCCATAAACGCGCCTTGCTGTGTATTTTTTTTATGTATATTTTCAATGAACGTAGTTGAACCTGGATTTTAAGGCTGACGTGAACGTGCAAAAAGAGAATCTGGGCGGTGGTTCCTTCAGATTGCGACCCGAGGGGAGAAGTAGCCTACGTGACGAGGGGATTTGCGGATGTTGCACAGCTGCCATGTGGACAGTTATAAATCAATATTTTATCGCTGCAATACATCATTTATAACCCTTCTAGTTATCTTAAATGAATATTTGCACACAAGCCATGCGGCTCTCTCCCCCCCCCCCTCCCTATATTTGTCTCGGGTCATCGCAGCATGGGAACTCCTGTTATGTAAATGTCGGTCTGAGCGCTTTCGGACTGGCTTCATTGTCTGGAGCGGCGCGTTCCTCGCCTGCGTGTGCACCATCCCGGGCTGTGCGTCGGGTAACGGGACGCACGGGGAGGCAGATCACGCTGGATCGAGCCGCGGGGCGAACAAAAGGAGGCGGACGCACATTAAGCAGGGGGGGGGAAAGTAGTCCGGCGGTTGCGCATGCAGTTAAAGTGAACAAACGGTTTTTTTTTGGCCACTGAGATTTAGGCAACGCCCTTAGACTGATAATAAAAAAAAAGTCAGGGTGAAGCTCATGCTCTGCTGGTTTCATTGTAACAGATGAATTTCCCTCTCACGTGTTGGCTGTTTCATGGTTTATGTGGCTTCTGTTAACGTGCTTACTTTCTGGTGTTTCAGACTACCTGCAACAATGAGTGACGCAAAGCCCGACGTTTCAGAAGTGAGCAGCTTCGACAAGTCCAAGCTGAAGAAGACAGAGACCCAAGAGAAGAATGCCTTGCCTACACAAGATGGTACGACTCAGATTCCTGCATGGGGTGGTGGTGGGGGGGGGGGGGGTGTGTGACATCACATTCCTCTAAACTCTTTCTGTGCTGTTTTACTGACGCTTGTGTTTAATACAAAGCTCGACGCCGTGTTGTTTTAACCCAGGAATCTCACATCTCCTTCCCTTTCTCTCCTTCCACAGTCATCGAACAGGAGAGGGCCTCAGAGAAGTCGTGAAGCCCCTCCCTCCCGTCATGCACTGTACACCCCCTCTTCCTCTTCCTCCTCCCGCATTGCCTTGTTTTCAGCCACTTCTTCTAGATGTATAACTTTGTAACCGAAAGTATGAAACGACAACAATAACCAAGCTGCACAGCCTGTGGACGGGTGACGCTTTTCCAACCAGGGGCGGTCGGGCCTCGTCCCCTTTAACCAAATACCAGCGTAAAAAAAACCACCTTCACGCTGGGGGGGGGGGGGGGGGGGGGTGTCTTTCTGAGGATGAGGAGGATTCGTGTGAGGCGGAGGAGGGTAACTGCAGAAGGTGTGCGAGTCTCTTCGTCGACACCGCGCCTCCAAAAAAGGGACGGGGCGTGGCCCGCGCCCCCAGGAAGCTCGTCAGCGTCTCACGCACCACCACCACCACCACCACCACCACCACCACCCAAACTTCCTGTGCGGCTGCTTTCGCGCCCCAGCTGAGGCGTCTGGCTTTTTTTTTTTTGTTATTATTGTTTCTTCGTCTTCTAATTTTCGGAAAATGCACAACTTTGTTTGTACGCTGGCCAAAATGTAAATGCCCCCGAAAAAGTGATACTGTTTTGTCTGTCACCATGTTGTTGTTTTTTTTCTTTTGTATGTTCACGAGGATAAAAATGCAACGGATTCCATCTAGATCTGGGAGACGCTCAAATGGACCTCATTTGCGGTTTTCATTTGAACGCCCTTTTTGTCAGAGCGCTTTCAGGGTGGCTCTTGTGTCGCAATCTGTCTCTGAATTGTCTCAAATGAGGAAACGGGAAAACGAAATTACACCGGCAATTGATTCCATTTGTTTGCTTTCAACAGTAGATCAGAATTCTGAACAGTCATGTTACTCTGCCACAAACCATTACCATTAGAAATGGGGAAAAAAAACGTGAAATGTTGTAATAAAAAAGAATTTGTTACTAAAGAATTGTGCCGCAGAGTGCTTCTTCACGCATATATTTCACAACAACTTACACTCTTCAGGTGCCAAACAATCCTTCAGCATTACTTACGCTATGAGGCTGTGCACTATTAAAAGGCTTAAATGTCTCAAGCCTTGCAGGGATTTACCAGCACAGGAGATGAATTTTGTATCTGTGTGTAGAGAGAGGCAGGGAGACGACAGCCACTTGTTAGACCACCTGTCACGAAGGTCTTGTCTCCGAGAGGTTCACTGTCAGCACAAAGCTCACTTTAAAGCCAGTGATTATTGCAGAGGAACTAGTCATGCAATCCAGGAAGTAAACTCTTCCTACCGAGGACCCTCTAATAGCAGTAAATGCTGTTCCTTAGCCACACCTCCTTTGTTTTTAAAGGGCTTGTACATTAAGAAAAGGGAAGGGGGGGGGGGGCAAAAGTGAATCAGTAACATTGCTCATGCATCTATTACCTGGTGAGAAGAGAGGTGGCTCATGGGACAGCGTGCCTTGACCCAGAGTTCAGCCTCAGCGGGAGATTTACACAACCCTTTGTCCTAAATTAGCCACCGGCTGCAAAGCCTTAATGTCCTGAGCATGACGTTGCTGACATCCTGCATTTATGCCTTCATATAATGGTACTTACTTTTATTCAATTGAGATGCGACTGGGCTTTGAGCAAGCCCCCCCCCCCACACACACACACACACACCCTCCCCCCCCTGTTGGTGTATTCAGCATGGCTGTAGCATTGTGAATGCTAACGCTATCAGCTATGACTGCGATCACGTGGGGCATGAATCGGCATTTTTCAGCATGTCAGATGGAGCAGCATTCAACGTGTGCCCTGTAGGCGTGCTTCCTCATCATCATCATCGAGGTTTCTCAGCTATTTTCTTCCCAGGCCCCACGGCGAGGTCGATCTCAGGCCACGAAATAGTCCGCCGCTCTTGTATGTTAGTGTAAGTGGATTGGTGCTAAATCAGTTGCTCTTAATAAGGCATTAATCTGCATGGAGGAGGAGGAGGAGGAGGAGGAGGAGGGGGTAGGTGTGGAGGCTAGTGGGCTGGTGCAGGGAGCCAAAGCCTCGCAGGTCCTCCCTCAGACAGGATTACCGCGGCCCTCTGCATGCTGCACCCCCCCCCCCCAAGAAAGAAAGTGACGAAGGATTGGAGCAGATGGGGTGGAGTCACTGTCCACTGCCTGGTAACCCATGGCAACAGCTGCTGCTGAGTCACTTCCTTGATTTGGACGGTCGGATGCTTGAGACCGTTTCTCCTTGGAAAGCGCCGGTCATTACCGCTGTCCGGTTGGCGTGTGTCGGAACCACGCCGTCCATTATGAACGCAGCGCATTCTGCTCTGTTGTCTGTATTTGAGACATGCAGGTTTCCTTACGCAACAAGAGTACTCGGTTAGATCGAGGAAAAGATTGTGGTTGGGGTTGAAATAAACATGATTTATACGTAAAATATAAGATGTTACGAAACTGGTGTTAGGTAACAAAATAGATTACGTAACAAAACTAAGGTCAAATATGTCAACGCAGACACAAACATCGGTCTCCTGGGTGAAAGTCTGTTTGTTTGACCCGTCTATCCTTCGCCCCGCCCCGCCCTTTGTGCACTGTCTGGCTTATTACACTACATCAGTTGCTCAAATGTTAAAATGTATACAATACTTTGGTTTATGACCAAATACCTCATGCACCAATCACTCAGCTGTACTTTGTGTTTACGGCTGATTATCAAATGGACGATGTGGTGAACATAACAAACATTATACCTGTTTTAACGGCATGATTATCTCAAAGCGAGTACATCGTCACAGTGCCACTAGAATGGCTGCAGACTCTCGAGCTCCATTGTTGGAGGGGGAAATAAATTCAGTGAAGCTCATTCCCCGAGCGTCCCTCTGTTGACTGTGCTATATACTATCTGCAGGTTGCTTCTCCACAGAGCCGACCGAGTCAATTACCTTTCTATCGCTCGCTGGCAGAGAGACAAACACCGGGTCTGCTCTCCATTTCTATGGCAACTACACACCCAGGAGCTACACTCGGCATTGCTGTGGAGCCAGGGATGTGCCGCACGTTAACACCTGACCATTAGCTTTAATGCGCTCGGAGATATCCGCCGTGCCGTTGGCTGCAGAGATACAAACAGACCGTGGGGGACTAAACAGGAAAAACAAGCATAATTGTGTCATTATCATGGTTTCCTGTCCAAACCACCGCTCTCTAGATTGCCTCGTGTCATTGTTGAGCGCCGGCTATCTCAGCTCTCAGCTGACGGTGATAAACACATATCAAGTTAGATGTGCCCTGCAAGTATGCAGCATTTGTCCCACCGCTGCTGCTTTGTGTCGACACATGGCAACGACAAGCATGTGCGGTATGAGCAGCCATGTTTTAAGGGTTGAGGGCCATGTGTTCGCTCATAGGATGTGACTTCAGGCTGTAATTTAACACAGCTATGAAAGCGCTCGGGTTACTCCCACATCGCCTTGTGGATGAAACTTAACTTAAGCAATAAGTTATGTTGATGGATAATTAGAAGTGCTGGATGAAAATAAGTTGATGTTGATCCTGGAGTTGCTCCCATACTGAGTACACACATTACACAGCTTCACCAGTCACGTCCTCTTTGCGCATTGTGTTTACAGATAAGTGCTGCTCTGCATCCGGAGGAAGCAGGAACTTTTTATAACACTTTTATGAACAAAGACACAGAGTGCTCTTGCAATAGAGGAGAGCAAAGTGCACACACCACCAGCCCCGCCAGTAGCTGTGAAAGAAAGAGCAGACATGCACCGGTGACTCAGAAACCCAACTATAATGTCACTAGCTCTCTTGTTGCATCAGTGACAGTTACACCAGATCCTGTGTAATCGGTAAAAACCCGTTAAACAGTTGTGTTACCGTTAATTACAACATCAAACTGGTGCGTAAACGCAGAGCTGGCTTGTTAGGAAACAGTGGGGCAGAGAGCGGGCGTGGTCCCACATTACAGCAGCAGGCTGCCTGTCTATATGGGTTGATTGTCCCAGACGTGCTCTATTAGCACGGCACCAGATGGGCCCTGGTCGATGCCGTCTAAATGGTGTTCCGTATTGCTTGTGATTGTAAATGCATTAGTCAGAGCATTGCGCGGAATCAATGCACAGGCGGAAGAGCAAAGGGTGAGGTGGCCCAGCAAACATCCACTCTGATGTGACGGCCGAGCGAGCGAGCGTGGCCTCTGCAGCCCCGTGCGCGCGTGATCACGCACGATCCAGGGAACAGATGCACGTGCGACTCGCCGTTCGGGCTCGCGTGCGAGTCACCTCGGCGCATCCACGAGGTGCAAACGAAGAGGGGTTTACACAGAGCGACAGCTTTGACATTTCCCTCCGAGCGGAGAGGCGGTGGTCGCCGCCACGCTGCAGACGAGACGCTCCCTCCCTTCGCCGCAGGCACACTCTCTGCGTCTCCTCTCCCTCCCCCCTCCTCCTCCTCCTCCCCCTCCTCGCAGGAGACGGTGTTACTGCTGCATGACACCTGGCACTTTTGGTTTCTCTTGTACAAAAACGCCACAGAGCAAATGTCTGCGTACAGCGTTAATACGCAGCAGAATAACCCAACACACGTGGTGCTTTCTATGTTGCAGTTGTATTTTTTCATTAACTGGAAGATTTCCAGTCCATTGAGAAATACATCGATGGAAAATCTATTAGAAAAATGTATGAACCCCCTCCAAATAGACTCATTTCCTGAACCTAAAGCCATTTATCTCCTCTCTCCTTGGTCTCCTTAGACACATGCTGCTTAGGATGGACTAAAACTGTGAGTTGCTGGCTGAAAGAATGTTGATCATGAGTGTTAATTACCCTGGTAGTCCCGGTAGAGAGCGGCTTAATTACGGCCCCCTTGCTAATAACAAGCGTAGCCATGTCATGTCCTTATTAGAGGTATTAATCAGCACAAGGGCAAAGGTTGGGATATGCAGAGCCAAGGACACCTTTTAAACCCACAGTTGTTGCCCCACAAAACTATGATTACTGTATTATAATCATTGTTGCATTCTTGAATTCATCTCTTTGACGTTGCATCTGGTAAAGTCGCACTTTAACCGTGCTGTAACTAAGAGAAGCTGCCGGCTGACGACCTCATGCTGCTGCTTACAAAATGAAACCATGGAATGAATGGCGTCTCTCAGTGGAAGGTTTGGAGTTTTCCTCTCTGTCCTTCTCTCCACATGGCCTAAAGGAAGGGTTGTTATTAATAAAAGCACCAAGCATGCGTGCTCTCTGCCATCTATCAGCTCATTATGTATGTGCTGAGGGCCTCCGGGGGTCAATGGCATGCTCATGCTGCTCGAGTTTGCACGTAAGACCGCCGCCTCGTCTCATTCTGTCCTCGGGGCTTCAATAAAGCTTCCTCATGGTGTTGCATCACTATGTGTATGCGACATGAGACTCGCTAAGAGTTGCTCAAATGTTGCTCAGCACCTTCGCTGTGTTCTGACACACAGGATGCGATCACCGCATGTACTTAATACAGTGTTTAATGTCGTTTTAACGGAGGGATCTCACAGACAGGCTCCGCCGACGCTACACCCATAATCCACTTGACCTCATGTCTCATGGTTGTTTGACGCAGAGTTTATTTTCTATTGCGCGTTGGGGGCGAGGTCGATCCAGTGGCGATAAGGCCTGCTGGCGCGGCAAGTGAGTTACAGTGCGCCAAGGTCAGCCCGAAGCTGTATCAACAACAACAACAACAACAGAGAAAGCGGCACAATTAGAGTGCAAGGTAAGACAACAAGGAAGCTGGACTCCTGCCCATCCTCCCAAGAGGTTGGGAGCGTGCACAAAGCATTAGTCCCTATCATTGGAAACATCATGACATCTAGGGAATCAGCTGTTTGGTAATACACACACACACACACACCTGCGTTCACGCCCACAGACCCAAACACACGCGCTCATGAATGCCAAGAGATTTTAAAACCCGGGGAGCTGATTTTCCCCTCGTTAGCGGAAAGTTTTTTGCCTCCGCCTGAGATTTAATGAAGCTGTTACATCTGGACGCTGGGGGTGAGCGCATAGAGATGTAATGACGAACTCGTGGCTCATTTGCCCTCTGCTACGTCTGCAAGTTGGATGTTCATGCATGTTGGCATTGGCTTGTTTTTAGAAGCAAACCCTTCAAAAGATTCATCAGATTGACTTTTTCTCTTTTTCTAAGTATAACCCGAGCTGAACTGTATTTTATTGCGTCTTTGCTGTCAACAACCCAGCTCATTCAAGGACATTAACACAGACGTGCACAACCCCAAGAACTTCAAATTACCAGTCTCTCCAGGCATCCGAGGAATTTTTTGGACCACGTGTTGTTTTGTCTAAAGGAAGCGAATACTCTTACTGAGAACGCTTACTTTGGCAAACACCACGCGTGTTATCGCAATGAGAAGGGTTTCGTTGGACGTAACCCATTGTCGCCCTGGCTTTTTGAAGCATCAAAGGTTTCCGTGCCTTGAGCCCTGTTGTGAGGGAGCTACAGGTTTGATCAGTGTGGAAAACAACAACGATAGTTTTGTGAAGACATCGTGGGGTTGTAAGGAGATCCGGCCCCCCCTGGACGTCTTTCGTTCGAGCCCTGTTTTCCTTGAGAATCTCTTTAACTCTCCCGCATCACTGAGCCATG
Source organism: Leptoclinus maculatus (assembly GCA_032191485.1). NCBI lineage: Eukaryota > Metazoa > Chordata > Actinopteri > Perciformes > Stichaeidae > Leptoclinus > Leptoclinus maculatus. The sequence continues at coordinate 5,082,000 of JAVDOI010000021.1, read as the reverse complement.
GCCGTTGACCCCCGCTGTGGTTTAGCAGCGAGTGAATCCAATTTCCCCCGACGATGAGATTTGTTATAATCGCAGCAGTTTTGCCAAATTGATTTTGGGGTCCATATCTCATGTCTCAGCAACCAAAACCCGCACTTAAATCTGGAGAGCGATCAGTCAGATGTGGTCTTTGTTCAGCTCGTTGCTGCCAGAGGTCGTGAGTTGAACCCAAACCCGCAACATTTAAAATAAATTCTTCTTTTCTTGTCTTAGTTTTTTTTACCCCACGCGGAGGAATGAGCCCCGATCGCCGCCAAAATCTGCTCGGCTTCCTCGGCCTCCTGAATGTCCCAGCATGCCTTTCCAGCGCTGTTTTTTTTTATTTTTTATAATGAATAAGGTCTTTTGTGTGCTCGCTCTGTCCCAAAAAAAAAGGGAAGTCTGGCTGCACTCTACTTCCTCACACACCGTATCAGTTATTACTGTGCTTGTTGCTTTTGGTAGCAAAGCGTCAGAATTTTTTTGATTACGGAAGAGTTCCTCCTGCATTTTAAATGTCACAGGATGTATAATCTTCACGGAGAAGCGCATCCTGCTCAAGAATGAGTTCTCAGAGCTGATAAGCAGGAAGTTCCATGTGCCAAAAAGGTTATATGTAACGTACTCGTTTGGTGCAACTCGTCCGTTCATGCAATAACATGCTAAAAAAGAATGTAAAATATGCGGAAAATCCACAACAAATGACATTTTCAACACATTTGGAAGATGCCATGTTCATACGTTCTGACCAACGGTAAGTCAGAGTGGTCTATAAGCTGTCTCCAAGGCAACTAGACATGCATCCTCACCATGGATACGTGGCTAAAAAACGATGAATGCATCTCACGCAATGCGTCCCTTCCGGAGAGGGTTGATGCTCCCTCAGTGGGGGGGGCGAAGGCCGTGTCTCAAAGGGGAAAGTAATGTGGAAACTTGACCCGCAGCAGCAGCAGCAGCAAGATGCTGAGCGCGCAGCCTGCACTGCCGTCTGAATTAGCACAATTGCACAAGAGATGACTAACTGTTACCGGCAACAATCGCCAATGATTGAAAGGAAAACAAACTTACCAGACTGTGACTCGCTGATAGTGTGTCAGCTATTTAGGTCAACACCCAATCAATAAAGATAACAGGAGCTGATTAACAGCACACACAGTAATCTCAATTATAAAAGTAGTCAGAGACCATTATCCCGGTTGTTAATCTGCGGAGATTAAAACGGTCTTTTGTGCGTATGTGAGCCAGCAGATTATCGTGGATATTAATATTCGCAACACTAGAATAAATCATAACAGCCTTCTGTCTCTAATTTTGGAAGTGTTTTGTGTTCAGAAACCAGCTCCTCAGGGCCTCTGCAGGTTCTGTCCTCCAAAATAAGACTCGCTGATGGACTCGTTTTTCTGCACGAGGAAGTCAAGGAGCTGATTGCTCTTCCTGTTTTTGGGTGCAAGTCTTTGGCTCTGCTGCGCTCCATTCTGCCAAAATGTCCTCCATCTGAGTCTCAAAGGTCAAGCCGCGTTGTTCTGAGGTCTGGATGAATGAATTATGGAGTTTTTTTTTGCGGGGAGGCCGTTTGTTTATAGCGGTAGATAATTCCCATGAAAACAAGCCAAAGGGACAAAATGTGACGAGGTTACACACGGCTGAAGAGGAAGAACCAATGAGAGAGGAGTAATGAGGATCCACATGTTTGCACACTGAGGACAACACATGCTAATGCTGCTTGTACTGTGAATCAGCTAAACGGACTTCCAGCAAGCTGCTGTAATTCCCCCCCAAACGCTCGGTTTAAAGATTTGAGCCGTTGCTGGGTGAATAGAATCCCAGATGCCTGAGTGCCTCTCCGTCTTTGCAGGGGGAGACAGCCGGTCCCTGTGTCTTTTTTGTCCGTTGAGGCCCCCCTCCTGAAATAAAGGCTTTAGTCAGACGTGTGCCTACATTCCCTCGCACCCCCCCCCCCCCCCCCCCCACCACCTCCACCGTCCCAATCCAAGTTCGACTGGACTCCTGCCCAGATGAGCACCGACTCACCCCTCTTTGTCTGCAGATCTGGCACATGACTTGCTCCGGCAACTGGCGCCTTGGGCCGAGCTCCAAAAATGCCACCCACGCCCCTATTGTTCCCCGTGCCCCTGAAAAACTGCCAGCGCCCCAAGCGTAGGCACGCCGCCAAGACGGGCACATCAACAATAATGCCGTCAGTGCTCAAGTGTTGATTTGAATAGTCACCACGTCATTATTAGCTTTGGGTTTTTTTGTGCTAGATAGATCTACTGTTAGGTGAATAACCAGGTGTGCAGGATTTTGAAATCTCGGTGAATTGTCTGAAATGGTGCAATGCCATGGCGACAGCAGCTCTTCTCGCCTTCTCCAGAAACAGCTGATTTGTGTCAATAGAGGCAGTGTGCAAAATCAGAGAAGATGTGAAAAACCCAGATACAAGCCTCAACCTTCTGACGTGGCTCTCGTGAGAATGTATGTGTTTAGATTGGCACGGGGGAAAACTGAGGTTTCATCCCATCTGGTACACAATAGATTAGCATTCCCGTGGAGTTCGGACCTCGCTGGATGTAGGCGGGAATAACTGATGTGGGAGAGGAGGGAATGCCAGCAGTGGTTGGATGATATTTCCCCTAATGGCTGTTTAATACCTTCGAAAACAGAAATTCTCCAGTTTTAAAACATTCCTTTAATAATGATTTTGCCGCTGAATGAAGCCTGAAAAAAAGCCGTGAGCATTGTGTAACACGCAACTCCCGCAGCCAAAAATATTCAGCAGCGAGAGCCAACTGAGTGAATCCCTCCTCAATCTGCCCCGTTGTTTTCATTTGATTAAGAGGGAGCATTTCTCCAGGCCGAGGCCCTTCAGCTATGCTGAGAAATTTGAGACGAAACAGCAGAGGATTAACAGGAGAAACAGAGAGGGAAAGGTTAGGAGGAGGCGTAGAGAAAGAGAAGGGCCGCCACAATCCCAAAGAATCCTCTCCTCCTCCTCCTCCATCCCCCAGCCTCTCCTCCTCAGAAGGTCAGAGTGGGGTGACTTCCCAGAAACAGGCCCACCCTCGATCTCTCTCTCTCTTTCCATAACAAATCTTCCCAAACACAAAGAGTAGCCCGCGAGGAGCGGGGAAACTCCAGTGCAGCTCCAGTGTTTTGGCGTCCGTATTTTGGGGAGCGATATGTGTCGTCTAACGGCCGTGTGGCGCTTCGTAGTCTGCGTTGAGGTCCCGTCGTCCTTCAGTCATCTGAAACAACACTGGAAAGAAGAAAGCGTCTCCTGTGGCGCCAACAAGCTTTGTGATTTACCGAGACTCCCCTGCAGAGGTAGTGAGCTCCTGTAGCTAGAGAGCTAAACCCCGCCGCGATTTTGGCTGCAATATTGCAAACTTGCTTTACCTGACCGGTTGCAGCCTGCAGGCCGAACTGGTTGTTACACGATGCTGCTTTAAGTCGCTTCCAAGTCCTGAAATTATAAGACTGAACCAAACAAAGTGGTTTTCATCAGTTACTTAACACGGAAAAAACACAGACTTGGTGAATCCAGAGTGTACACACGGCCTTTATGGTCATGTGCGTCTTGTTAAAGGAACTTTGATAAACAGCTCGGTGAGTGGGTTGACATTGTGACAGTTAATGGAGACAAACTCAAGAGCTGTTTTTAAACAACCTGGAGCTAAAGTGGGCAAACTCAAAAGGGCCTTTAAACTGGTCAAATGAAACCTGGAGTCAATGAATCAGCTCTTCCTTAACTGATATGGAAACATGAGGCTAATGTTAGCGACCGGCAGCCTCTCATCACATTCCTGTCCTCCACCAGACAGATCGGCCCCGCGGACGACCTGAAGCCACTAAGAAAGCCACTCAATTCGCACAGTGACGGGAACCGCGCTGCAAGATGGATTCCGTCTTTTGCACATCTATGTCACATCAGGGCTCGGCAGCGGGAGCGCCGCCGGTTGCCAGAGGGGTGAAATGCTTTAGTCGGATTGCGAGGCCTGGGCTCGGTGCTGACAAATAGGACAAATGGTGCTTCTGGCCACAGAAAGGCTGCAATGTCGGGACACTTTCTCATTACTCTCAATGGAAAGGACAGACTGACGCGTGTTCCTGACAGCAGCGAAGGCTTAGCATGCTTTTATGGTTTAAGAAGATTTATTAATGGAAGCTTAGGAGCGTAATGTTTTGAAGTTTTCATGCAAATTGACTCATTGGCAGCTAAACCTGGCCTCAAAGCTGAAGATTAAGTAATAATAAACTGGTTTTGTGTTGGCTGTGCTGAGTTTTGTCAGGAGACACCTGGCGGCTGGTGCTACTGAACCAAATCAAGAACAGGCATGTGTCTTCATTGGCAGAGCTTTCACCCACCAAGACTGTCGGAGAGAAAAACACACCGATCCACCCCGGACAAGATGCTGCGCAGATAGACGAGAGTGTTTGCCAGACACTTCCAGATAGACGTGCAGGTCCTGTCAAACTCAAAGCAGCGTGTTTTGAGTGTGCGAGTCCTCAGGCTGGATGTTATATAACTCATGACAGACAGACTGAGAGACAGACGGCGTTTCAGGTACCTCGGGGGGCGACACAACGGAGCTGAGGTTGACATTATTTACCTACATTTTCAGCATTTATCTGACATTGTCTCCCACTGAGATGTATGCTGAGTTAGCAGGCAAGGGGTCCCTGCAAGGACACACAAAAAGTCCAACGCAGGAGCAGCTACTGTGACTTTGCAGCAATTTAAACGGTACAGTACGGTCTGCATTGTGATGGATGTTCAACACCACCTTCCCTTGGGACCCTTCTATAACATCTCATTGAGCAGGTTGCAGCCCCGTTGAGTTTGACTGGAAACAAAGCAGCTCTACAGTGAGTGGGAGTGGACGAAGGGCCGGAGGAATTGAAAACTCGTGGTTAAAATGCGGAGAGAAATAAAAAGGTCACAAGAAAGAGGATCCCCTCGCAGGCGAAAAGGCGAGCAACTTGTTCTGGGAACCGGAGCAGCTGTGTTTAGTTTGCTATGTAAACTTCTTCTAAATCTGACATGATTCTGGGATCTGGTTCACGTTGAAACATTTTTTTTTTAAATGATATTTTGGTGAGTTTCATGCCTCCTTTAAAACCTAATGAAAAAAAAAACCCAGCGAGGTCCCCTCCGTTATGAAAATGTTGATCCAGGATTACAGCTCATATCAGCGGCCACCGGCACTCGTTTTAATAGACGGAGAATTTACCTCACAACACGAACAGATTGCAGACTTAAACAAAACTCTCCTCCATTTATCAACACTGCGTTGTCATGGAAACGCTTGGCCGGGGCCAAAAAAGGGAGCAGATGGCTCGAGAAATCGATGGCGGCGACTCAAACTAGCTGATCCGCTGATTTTGCTTGCGTACCCGCAGAGGAGAGAGTGTTTGGACTCGCTCTCAGCTTGTGTGTGTGTGTGTGTGTGTGTTTGCAAAGATGGGGGACAAACACGCACAGATCAGTGGTTTCAGGTGAAGGTTTCTGAGCTGCTTGGAGCTTAAAGTGTGCAGAACCAGGAAGACACAAAGGGCCTCACCTGTGGAGTCAGGCTGCTGATGTTACAGGACCGTTGCTGTCAAGTCTTCACAGTCCACAAACTACATTAGCTGCACCCCGCCCCCGCAAAGACATTGATACCATTCTGTTATATATATATAGCTGGCAGAGTATGTGTCACAGTCGTCCTGTTATCCAGCATTCTTATGCAATCGTCTGTAATCTGCTCTTGAATTTGAAATCTGCTGCACAAATACAGATTAATCTCATTGTTTGTTGTTTGTTGTGTTAATATCAAAAGTGCTGACAGACAGACAGACAGACAGACAGACAGACAGACAGACAGACAGACAGACGGACGGACGGATGGACAGACAGTCTGCCCTTAATGCAACATCCCGATTTTACCCATAATCCACCGGGGTGCATCTGTGCAGACCAGTCCCGCTGTCATGCTTAGAAGCAGCCAATCAGATGCTGCTTATGTAATCCCTGCATCCATCTAGCAGCTCATTGAAGGCAGACCAATTGTGGAGGAATGGTTTGCATGTGGGAGTGCACACACACACACACACACACACACACACACACACACACACACACACACACACACACACAGTCCACCCAGACCAGCCATAATTGCCAACATTCCTCCTCCCCGAGCCAACGTGTCCTGTTGTGCATTCCTCAGACATTAGGCCGAGCCGCTGCAGCAGATGGGAATTACTGTACCCGCTTCTGTTCCATTTATGTCATTAAATGAAGAGATCTCTGGATGTTTGGGATGCTATGTATGACGATTGTGTTTTGTGGACCCTGTGAGGCACTTGGCGCAGATGCCCAGCATTTATAAATATGTGGAAAGTAACACCTTTGTTTATTATACAGCTGGGGCATTACGGCAGTAAATTGTCATGGATTGTCATGGATTCTTCCGGTCACGTTGAATGTGAAGCCCATTTTCCAGCATGCTGCTCTAAATCTCTGGATATGTTTGCATGCTTTTAGCAGAATAACGTGGCTTATTTTCCAACCTTTAAATGCCATTTGCCTACATTAAAATTACAGTTTTGTGCGTCCCCATTCGGCGTAACTCTTGGAAACAGTATTTTGTAGGTTGTGTCCTCGAGAGAAAGTCTCATCATGTGGCAGCTTGAATGGACTCACCCCTCAAAAACCCGCTCACTGTACGCTTATTAACACACCCATGGCCAGGCCTGCCATTGTCTGATTACGGGGGGCGCCGTTAGCTGCGAACAACAGAATAAGAGGGGAGGGCCCCCCCCCCCCCGCAGCGGCTGCTGTCGTGCTGTTTCACTCATCTGTGGGCATTCCTGCTCATTAGCAGCCTTTGTTGTGTGCGCACATACACGGCTGATGAATTGACTGTGGCAGGTATAGTAAGAGGAAGAAAATTAATATACATGAAAAATATGCGTGAAGGCATCTTTGTGACTGGGAAAAAAAAAGATGGGTTTTTTTTGTGCTCAGCAGGTGCACCGAGAACTGTCACTGCTTTGGGAACTCCACCTGGGCTCAGGGGTCCGTTCGCTTGTTTTCACAGCGTGGGCGTCCAGAAACAAGCTTTTTCCTGCCGGGACGTCCGCATGGAACAGCATCAAATCTGTCGCTCTTACCTCATTTTCAGCTTCTTGCCAAGTGCCAGCATGCAAACCATATTTGGAAACGAATGAGCATGCTCCCGTTTTCTGTGCAGGCATTTCCCCAATCTGGCCCCTTTATCTCTGCTAATCGAAAAGCTGTGATAACAGTAATGGCAGTCATTTCAGGGGAAGAGAAAGAGGACGAAAGTGAGAAATAAACAGTTTCTTCTTCATTCAGCCCCCAGGAACTCCAAGCAATGTTAAATGTATGTTTGTGTAACACGTAATCCATCTGAGTCTCAGCTGTTTTTTTGGATTCACATCCCCTCTTTTTGTTTTTTTGGGGCAGGTATAATGGTTTCCAAGCATGAGGTCAGCTCTAAAGAATGTGGGCCGGCCCATCCTCTGTTTCACTGAAACCAGTCAGATAACCTCCCCATTACACGGACAATATGTGACCACATCAAGTGGGTTTTTTTTTTTTTTACTCCATCACACGTCCCTGAGCTGAAGAGCCACTGTTTTTGGTACAAAGAGCAGCCATTGTTTCAGGAATGTGGGAGGAATGGTGTGTTTATTAAGGCGACGACAGCAGTCACTCAGCAGTATAACCTCTTTTCTCCATTTATATTTTACCAGCATTTAACCGTATCTCTTCCTTATATTAAGACAAAGTGATCACTGGATATATTCCTACTTTGTTATATATCATAAAAGCATCGAGTTTCTTCAACCTGGCTCATCTTCTCTTCTCTTCTGCTGACTTCCTGTTTCACAGCACTTCAGCAGTCGACAGCAGTCCTTGCATCTTATCGACACACTGCATTCTGAATCATCGTACTGTCGCTCTGCAGATCTTTTTTTTTAACGTTCTGAACGTGTTTTGTCGTGAAACATTGCAGCAGCATTGCAAAGGTCATAGTTCATGCTTTAACAACTCTGTGTTACAAAAAGAAGAACCAACTGGATTGTTTCATCTGAAGAGGTTCCGAGTGTTTGTGAACACTGATAACAGGGACGAAGAGGACCACGAAGAGGCTCAGATAGAGAACTGAGAGCGACCTTCCTCCGACCCAAACCATCTCCACTTCTGCATTTGCTCTCGCCAAGGAGGAAGTGGGAGCGCTGACTTCCTGCTGCCAGCTGAGGTGGGCGGAGAAAGCAGAGGGGGGAGGGGGGGTGAGGCCTCCTGTACCTCCAGTCCTTTCCCAGAATCCCTTGCGCGGATTGGAGCACCAGAAAGACAGGAAGTGTGACCCAGGCTTGATAACGGCGGGGGCGACTATTTCTGAAAACGGTCGAGCGGAGAGCAGACAAGGAGGTGTCTGTTCTGTTTCCTGTTCGTTGTTTTGTCAGATGTGAGCGGCTGAATGTGTCTTTATGTGTCAAAATGAACTGTTTGTGCTGTGAGGTCGCCACACCGGACCAGTGGCAGATAAAGAAACCGCTGCTCGAGCTCCAGGACGACTTTGGACGTATGTTTTTTTTGCTCCAAATCGGTTCCTTGCATCAAGCTGTCAGAGGTTCAGAAGCATGTCTTTGTTTACCTAAAGTAGAGACTCCAGGCCTCAAAATGGCTGACCTGAGAGCCTCCAGATATTGTTAAACCGCTTTCGTAGCATGACATCTGTCTTGCTTTGATAAAAACCTCATGTGGAATTTTGGCTTCCTCACCTCCTTCCTTCCTTTTTGTCTTTCCTAGGATGCCAAATAAGGCCAGATTGCTGAATATCGGCTGAAATTGAAGGCGTGCGTCGCAGCTGTCGCTCATTGTTTCGGCATCTGACCTAAAAGAATGAGAGAAAAGTGTGACGTAAGTGTGATCTATGAAATGCATGACATCATCTGTGTCCCTCCTCCCCATCTCTCTCTCTCTCTCTCTCTCTCCTCTATCGTTCCCCTCTTTTTTTTCTGCCTCCTGCCCTTTTTTCACTTTCACATGCTCGCTGTTACGCAACCACGTTGAGGTAGCCAGGGCGAGATTGTGAACCACTGCACCAGCGTGGAGTAAAACATTTCCCCTCTTCCACCCCCCCCCCCTGGTAACAGCTGCTGTGTTTCACCGACTGTCAGCATCAGAGCACACACAATGAACCCAAGATGTTTAGACCAAGAAACAAAAAGGCCTAAAATGGTCATTTACTAATTCTCAACTGCTGATGTAACTGCTGGTAAATACAGTCAATCCGTCTTTGCTTTCACTGTTAGAAGAGGAAGTTGGGTGCATGAGAAATAACTGATGCAAATCACAATTTTCTACACATTTTGATGAAATTATATCACTTGTTGTCAATGCAAATCAATGTTATTAGATTTCATTTCAAGATAAAGTCAAAATAAAAAGTCCCAAAACAAAGATTTGTGCGTAGGTTGCACTATCTCAGCCCTGATGGCAACTGTTTAAACAAGCTGCTTGAGCCCCGATGCTAGACAACACTACGGCTCACCAGCTTCCTGTTAAGTGTTACTTCCTCTAAGCTGTGTACCAGCACATTGTCTGTGTGTGTGTTTGTCTTACTTTAAAGTTCCCTTTTTGGACTGAGACGAGTGCTACATGCTGGTTGAAAGCGAGGAAGTGAGCTGCAGCGTTGGGGTTTACCTCAGATCAACCGAGTAACACAAAGGACTGTAGTTCAAAGCCAAGGGGAATGAAAAGAGCATGACCTGCCGCTGAGTCTTCAGATGTGTTTCATCGCTCCAAACCTAATTGCGAGAGCAGCTTTTCATCCTCTCGATGGAGCTTTAGCTGCAGAAAGGGATGAAGTTCAGTGACCACCGCCCCCCCCCCCCCCGTCCCCGTCCCGTCCCGTCCCGTCTGTCACAGATTCCACATGTTGAGCAGTTCAGAGGTTAACTATTTGCAGAAGCACCAGTGCTGCAGGAGAGCGGCAGCTCTCAGACAGCCTGTCATCAAATGTGTGTGATGTCCAGTTGTGTGTGTGTGTGTTCATACCGAGCGTGTTTGGAGAGTTTCGCTTGACCTCTGCACTGCAGCCTTTTCTCCTTTTAATTAAAAGGAAAGATGCACTTTTTCCGCCTCAGGAGGATTGAGTTATTTCTCCTCTCAACTCAACATAGTCTCGCTTTAAGCCCTGCTTTGCTTTGTATGTTGATGGAATTATTCAGTGTTTTTATTTGGGATCAGACCGAAGAACTGTAGGTGGTATCGCACCTTTTTTTTTACACCCAATCTGTTCGCAGCTTTCTCGTCTCGTCGCTCAAACCAAACAGTGTGTGTGTGTTTGTGTATCTCTATTGATTACTTCAGAGCGAAGAAGAGGGAGCGGGGGGGGGGGGGGGGGTGACTCCTGCTCTCAGTTGGCTGCTAACGTCTCCGCCACATGACCGAGCAGGAATCTGTGCGAGAACGCTCAAACACACATGCATGCAGTAAATGCGTGTGTGTGCGCCTTTCCACTGCTCGTGTCTGAAAACACACTTCATCCCACACGCTTTCTCACTTTTCAGGCACTATTTCGGTCCTCCTAAGGCATCCATCAAGACGGCTGCAAGCAGAGGACAGGGCGCCGAGAGGAGAAATGGAGGATGTCGGAGGAATGTAAATCTGCAGAGGAGAGGAGAGAGAGAGAGGAGAGGAAGGTGAAGAGCAGGAAATGAAGGAGAGAGAGAGAGAGAAGATGATAGAAGAGAAGAATGAAAGGTGGGAGAGGTAAAGAAGTGTCCCGTCCACACGCACTGCAGGCCCGTGAATCTTGAACTGTGGGGATATCTGGAATTCAGACTCAATCACCCAACGGAAATTCCCAGAGAAGTGAGAGAGAGAGAAGGGGGAGATTGCAGGCTAAAAATATAAAAAGGACAGTACGTGCTGTCTCTGTCCTTTCGGTTTTTGGAAAAAAAATACATTCTCGACGTGCAAGTTTGATCGCTGTATTGTACAACATGCTCATCTCAGAGAAGTGGTAGACAATGATGTGATGCCTTCATGCTTCATATCTGAGAGAAGATGTGGTCACAATAGACAAAGGCCTTCTGTTACAGTGGTCGTTCACACACACACACACACACACAAGGCACCGCCCTGTGAGACAAAAGCACTTTGAGCTCTTATCTACGAGGTACTTTAACACACCTGTTTGAACAGGTTACAGCTCTTTATGATGAGGAGTGAACTTCTAGATAATAGAATAAATGGTAAACAAATGAAAACCTTCATTCGTAAGCATCAAAACGCACGATTTGCTTTCTTTTAATATTCCCGTGCTGCAGTTATACTCTATACTCTTTCACCGCAGGAGGACTCTTGTTTGGAGTTATTCGGTGCCGCTCCATCGCCGTTGCTCCCAAACTCACACCTGTGCACACCTCGCCCCTCCACTGCGATCACGTTACGAATGTTAGAAGCTGCACAACTGTGAGTGTCGCGGGAGGATTTGGTTATTTGTAACCCGGGGTGGCGGTGGCGGATTCCCCATAAGGCTGACCATGTGTCTAGTGTGTGTGTGTGTGTGTGTGTGTGTGTGTGTGCGGGAGAGGGGGTTTCACGGGAAAACAAATCAATGTGGATACCAGTTTCCTCATCGGAGGGGACATAAGGCTGTGACCACGTCCTTCAGAGCAAAGTCACGAGAGGGAGCCGAGTATTAAAATCAATACTCATATTTTCTTTTGCAGAATCCAGGTCACTGCTTTCGGTGCAATGCGTTCACAGAGCTGGTGAGTTGAAAATAAAGAGTTGCATCACGTCACGGGAACATGTCAGAGGCAGCATAAGCGTTGCGGTGTGACTTTGTGATTCCTGCATTTGAGTCCGCTGCAGCGAAAAAAACCCACAAACACGCTGATGTCACTTCCTTATTGTTTCTGGCTTTGACAAGAGTTTCACCAGAAAAAGAAAAAAAAAAAAAGGGACAATATTATGATGAACTTAGAACAGACATAACAGTGTTTGTGGTTGCATGTTTGGTGGAGTCTCATTTCCTGCCTGAGGCGGCGCGAGACCGTTAATAAGCACAAGATAGAGGCTGTGACACTTTGTCTGGTTTATAACCCCGAAAATAGAAACGCAGAAACCTTTCAGAGCGTCAGGCAAAGCGGAGTGAACCCCGTGGCGAAACAAAGAGAAAGGAACCACAAAGAGAAAAAAAAAAAAGGTTCACTTCAGTCATCTGTTATCACCCTCAAGGTCATGATGGGTGTGTGTGTGTGTGTGTGTGAGATGGGTGAGGAGTACCCCCCCCCCACCCTGTCACACACAAACTCTCCGCACACACCACCTGTCAAGAGCATTAAGCTCAGATGCAAAATAGAAGTTGATTCTCCTCCCACAGCATGAAAACCACAACCTTTAACTGTCTCTATATCTATAGAAATGCACCTACCAGCTGCTATAAAGCTCACTAGTTACCATGTTATGTGTGAATACAATACAATACATTTTATTAGTGAAACTCTTTCCACCATTAATAACTTAAAAAAAAGGCTAAATAAGATGATGGTGTGGGCTAATTCAAACTTTATGGAATGCAAATCCCATTTAGCAAACGGAACAAAGGCCGACTTTAACTTGTTCTGATGCCGAAGTGAAAGAGGAAATGAAGACATAACGTTCAGAGTGATGGGAAAGTTTTCTTCTCTCCCAAAAAAAGACTACCCTCCCCTCAGCAAAAAGAAGAAAAAAAAAATACACAACCCTCCCCCTTTTCTAACACCCCCCCCCCCCTTGATAGTCTGTGTACAGCTCTTCTATATTAATATGAAATATGATGGACAATGAGAGACACAAACGCTTCACATGGGGGCAGCTCGTGATTTCACCATCTTTGTGACCACCTTTTATTCTCTTGTTTTGCTTGATGCGCACACACACATTCATGCAGCATGACAGACACACACACACACACACACGCACACACTTGTGCTGTATAATTGTGTGCGTTGGGGGTGTTTTCAGGTTGTAGGGGGGGTCTCTCTGGGACTTACCATGTTGTCATGAATGTCTGCCCATGAAGAAACTGATCACTTTAACAAGAGAGGCCGCCCTCCTCCTCAGGGTTTAGTGTGTGTGTACGCGTGTGTGTGTGTGTGTGTGTGTGTGCGCGCTCATGCGAACACGCCATCATGCGTGGCGTGGTCTGCACAAGAGGCGGAGACAACAAAAGCAGGATGTGATACAGCAGGACTCCGCTTCTCCAGTGAAATCAGCACAGCGCAGAGAGCGCCACCCGTTGACGAATGGACGCCACAGCCGGGGGCCTGCTGGTAAAATTCCACTCCCACAGACCAGGAAGGAGCGTGCAAAAGTACACAACAAATGACTTGATAAGATCCGAGGTGCCTTGTGTGTGTGTCTCCTTTCGGGTATTCCAGTCGTGTGTGTGCTTGGAGAAACAAAAGGCAAGGGGGGCCTGCAGTGTGTCGACTGCCGAAAGAGGATTCTGTTTTTGTCTCTTCACTGGAGGCCCAGCTGGACCCCACCCATCTCTACACACACACACACACACACACACACACACACACACACACACACACACACACACACACACACACACACACACACACACACACAGAGAAGCAACACACACTTTGAGCTAGGGGACCCTCAGTCCACCAAAAAAGACGACAACACAAACAAAAACTGTCACATCCAACGTTGCACATTACCGGATACACCGGCAGAAAACTCCTAAAGCTAAACTAAAGTTAAACATTAATGCAGCTAAAAGCCTCCTGGAAGCTCCCACTTCCCATTTGTTTGTTTTTTTAAAAGCTGCAGTTTGAAGATATGAGAGCCTGAAGCTGTCACGGGGAGAGACACGGCATCAGCGTTCCCTCGGGGGGGGGCCTCCACCGCTATTGGCCCCTGTTACATCAATCTTGAGAGCACATTTTAAACATCAGATTAAGAGGGTGATGTCATACCCCAGTTTACATAATGGCACCCTGCTAAGCTATTTATGTGTCATGGAGCTATTTTTGTCTGAACTTTGTTTCATGGCGCTGCTATTAAATGTGAATTAATGATATAAAAACGCAGATTCGTGGACACAAAGGCAGCCAGTTGGAGCCAATGCCGTAGGACTCCAGCTCTTCAAATCTGTCATGACAGATGTGAAGATACAACTTTTCAGAGTTTTCTATATTTTCACTCACACACGTCACTCTCGAGTGCGTGATTATATCAAACTGGCTCTGAGGACATTTGAACAACTACCCACTAGTCTGTAGTGGTTTTGACGCACGGAAACATTTCTTGTCTTAAGCTCCGCAAACCATGAATTATCCTACACACTCATTCATCTTCTTCTCCCTTCATAACATATAATTGCACAACAGCTGAGGAGGCTTGCCTCATCTTGTTCTGCGACACCGTCCACTCTTTTTTGAGAATTCTTGTCTGCAGGCTGTTTGGTATGTGAGGAGGTTTCTGCACGCAGCACAACATTCAATTCTGTAGCTCCTGCAAATCCTCTTAACAGCATCACAACCATCCGGAAAAACCAATAGTCATAATCATACAGATTAATAGGAATACTGTCCCCTCGCTTCTCCCTACGCTTTGACACAGCTGTTAATCCAGCTTTGTTGTTATTGTCAGCGTGACACAATAACAGATTTAACACGCCACAAAGTAAAAGGAGGATTACAGGATTCACTCACAATTGAAAAACTCTGCATCCTTTAGAAAAATGACGTCTTAGTCAAAATGATTTAAAGAAAACAAAAATGTAATAAAAATGGGTGTCATAAAAGCTCATTTCTTTTCTTCATTCGAAACCCTCATGAGTGTGTAACTCTGTGAGGTTACAGCACCATCTAGAGGTGAGTTCAGGCAACTTCCTGTTTTCAAGACAGATCCAACATGGCTGCTCCCTTGTAGAGACGTTTTCAGGCTTCCTGCTTGTGTGGAGTAGCTGCAGACCTTGAGGGATTGCAGGTGAACTAACACAGAAAGCAATATTTCTAAATGTTGAATGGTGCAAACTGTAAAGGCGTGTGTGTTAGGTTAGAGACCTTTATTGTCTAGATCTCATTTTTACTGTTTTTTAAGTGTCATATCTCTCTTCTTGCAGCCACCATGGATGCAAAAGAAATGGTCCAGTGTGCTGTGCAGATAGAGAGATCCAACGCAGACAGAAGCTATGGGGACGTCTTGACCCTCCTCGGTGACCTCGACAAGTCTCGCATCACGCCAGAGCAGCTAGAAGCGACAGGCGTTGTTAAATGTCTCCACGGGCTCCTGAAAAGCTGCTCTGATGACAGCGTGAAGAGGACAGCCAAGAGCTTGTTGTCCAAGTGGAAGAGACAGTACAGCAAAGACACCCGAGGTGTGAAAAGCACTGAGGATCCCGAGCTCTCTCGGAGGGTGTCTCTGCCAGACGAGGCCGGGGATGGAGGAGTCTCCGAGCAGGGGGAGTCAGCACAGACATGTGACAGCAAAGTGAAGTGTGCACAACAAGAAGCGTCATCCCTAGTGGAACAAGATGGTCTTTCTTTCTCTGCAGAGAGCCCCTCTGCATCCTGTACTTTCTCATCCGTGAGATCCAAATGTGTTCAGCTCCTTGTTGCCGCCCTCTGCCCCGAACTTCCCGATGGGGACAAGGCCGCAGAGCTGGCCGCAGACATCGAGCGGCACATCCACGAGCTCCACAAATCCATCAAATACAAAGCCTGCGTGAGGAGCAAGGTGGCCAACTTGAGGAATCCCCAAAACCGGCATCTACGTCGGGGCCTCCTGAGCGGCTCACTGTCGCCCGAGGCCTTCGCCCGGATGTCTGCAGAGGAGATGGCCAGCGCGGAGCTCCGGCAGCTCAGGGAGGAGTACTCGTCCCGGGGCGTGAGCGAGAGGCAGCTTCCTCAGGGGACGGAAGGGACGCGGACGCAGAAGATCCGCTGCAAGAGATGCGGGGGGTCAGACTGTAGGGTGACGCAGGTGTCCAGGGGTGCCCTTTTCTTGCCCGCGTGGGTGAGGCAGAGCGGCCCTGACGAGGACGCTATGACCTTTGTGACCTGCAGCGAGTGTGGGCAGCAGTGGTACCACAGCGGCTGGGTCTGCCTCTAGATACAAGTATCAGACCATCGATCAGGAGAAGAATGTCTATTAATCAAGTCGTCGATCGCAGTGAAGTGATCAGCAACAACTTTGATAATAAACTTTTCAAAACAAGTTGGAGTCAAAAGCATTGTTCTCGAGGCTTTGTGGTTCCTATTCTTGTCTCTTGAATATGTGGAAGATTTTTCTGCAGCATCTTTAAATGCGTCAAGTATCTTCTGTAACACTGAAACAGGAGGAATGTCAGAGGAATGCAGATGGGGAAACAAGGGACAGAGCATTCTCGCGGGATGGAGCGCATATTTTCCGTTTAAACAAGACATTTCTTTAGGATGCATCCTTTATTTTGCATGTGCATTCACCAGTTAATCCGTAACTAGAAGCCCTTCACTACCTTCTTTTTGCACTTATTGTGAGCCACGATTTGCTATGAGTGTTTAAACTCCTTGTTTAAAAGGAGGAGAAGAAAACATGCGCCGAGCTTCCTATATCCCATTCATGTGGAGAGCATGTGACCTGAGAAAACGGTGGGCACGTGAGTCAGTAATCTGCCCTCCCGAGCGGCCTCTGGGGTTGATATCCCATGGTCCTTCCCTCAGTCGACGTGGCACGATGACTGGTTTACACGTCATCGTACAGGCCTGAAGAGTTTCACTATCTCTTCTTTTGAAATACAATCTTTCTGAGCTGACAGGGAGTGGGACTTTTCTGTTTTTTGCAGCAGACTCGGGTTTAAGAGGATAATTCAGGGGTGTCCAAAGATTTAAAAAATCCCCCTTCTCGTGGTTGTGTGGTCTGGAGCTGCAATATCTTATCAGGCAGATACAGTAGGAGTGTTGCTGTTTGGTATCTCAGCACTGTGGCTCTTCTCTGTGTCTCCTTTCAGACGCTCCCTGTCTTTAGAGTGTCGTGTTGGGTGACAGATCCCACCCTTTCAGTCTGGTTTGGCCCGTCAAATCAGTGCTCTGTCGCCATTTATATCTTCTCTCCCTCGCACAACAAGCACTCTGCAGACAGAGGTGCAACGTTTCGGGCTCCTTTACCAACATTAAGAGGCTTTAAACCTGCAGAAAGGCATATCTTTTGATCATCTTTGCTCATTTATGCAGTGCAATAGCATTGGCAATGCACAATTTCAGTAGGTTCATTTTCCTATAGTCTGCAGGAGGCTGCCAGGTCCTCTAACAAAGTGCTTCACATATTTTTTGTCCTGCTTGTGGACACAAATTCTTATAGCTTTAATCTGATCTTGTGCCCCCTCTTATTAAGGACCTCTTTTGAGGGTCCTAGCCCCCATGTTAGGAACCTCTTCTTAGGTTAAAATATGTTCCATGTATAAATGAGTATGTTTCAGAAATCTGCTCTCACACATTTAACAAATAAGAACAGACAAGGCCAATGAAACGTGGATGTGATGACATCCAGCAGAGCGCATGATGAGGAGGAGGAGGAGGCGTGACACTCCCCGGGTCATGTGAGCCTCATCAGCGGCTCTAAGGCCAGAGAGCAGCGCCATGTCACCGGCTCACAGCAGCGCACTGCCGGGATGGAGGTGGAGGATTTGAACGCAGAACACACCGACAGGTACAGTTACTGAAATGGAGGGGAAAACAACTTTAACTTCAGTGGCTAAAATGGTCACTTTCTGATGTTTTAATCGGTCAGTAAATTCGCGAAGCGTGCAACGGTTAGCGCTTCCATTATCGGACAGCTAAGCTAACGGTAACAGTGTATAATGGTGCGCCCATTATCGGACATACCTTATTTTGCTTCGCGTCTCTCCATACTTTTCTCGAAATATTGACGGTTCAATATTCAACCATGTTAATAAAACTGTATGCTAGTTTCTGAGTGACAACCATCTCTTTTGCAAGTTAGTTTTATGCTAGCAAACTGCTGTTATAACAGCTGTTGTTCCCATGTTGTAAGTGTCATAAATCTTGTTTATTGATAGTAATTAAGTACATTTTATTACATTCTGTAGGTTTGAATGAAATCATGTGATTAGTTTGTTTGGAGGAGATAGTCATGAGCAGCCTTCTATTTAAAATAGTAGCAGTCTGCTGAGAGAAGCACATGACTGTGTGTGTGTGTGTGTGTGTGTGTGAGAGAGTGTGTGTGTGTGTGTGTGTGTGAGTGAGAGAGAGACTGTGTGTGCGAGACTGTGTGTGTGTGTGAGAGATTGTGATTGTGTGTGTGTGTGTGTGTGTGTGTGTGTGTGTGTGTGTGTGTGTGTGTGAGACTGTGTCCATTCATTCCTGCTTCTATTGCATTTGTCACTTTTTAATAACCGGTTAGTATTTCTCCAGAAGAGACTGACATCATTGACCCAGTTTTGGTCCTTCATGTGACCGTGTGCACCGTCTTCATTCACGTCGTTAAACTCTGCAAAGAAGTCCCAACTTCTCCTAACAAGCAGTGGATTCGTTCCAATGTTGTCCTAATTGGCTGCAGACTGCATGTTGGGACAGTAGTAGTAGATATTGTTTTTGTATTACACACGTTACACTACATTATATTAGAAATATAACCGTGATGGATGAGGTGTTCCTCGCTCCCATTTGCCCTTGCTGGGTTTTCCCACTTTCATCTGACAGATTCCCTCTGCTATGTGGGTGGAATGATTGCCATTTAGCTTAAACTGGTATGTTAAGCGTGCACACGTGTGGCGGCTGATTAAATGTGTGCTTAAACCCCCGTAAGTCGCTTCTCTTTGCAGCTCAGCCTGTGAGTGGGTGAACTTGATCTGTAAAGTTAAATTCTCTCTCTCTTTTTTACAGATTGCTGACAAAATGCTATGTGTGCTGATATAACAGTGAGTTACTCATTTTTCTTTCTGTTGTTGTGACTCACTGGTCCCGTGATCAGTGTCCATGTGATGTATCATTTCATATATAACACTGTAGGAAGTTCATTAATGGCGTAGCGTCGTGAGTTGGTTGTTTGAATAGGATTAGCTTTAATCCTAGATGTAATCAGTGGAAGGGAATATGTGAGCAGTTAGTTTTAGGAGTGTGTTATTAGGTGAGCACATTGTTCTTATCTCAAGCATAAGTTATCTGTGTGGCCAAAGGTAGAAATCCCCTGAAGTTACACTGAACGTTGTTTTGTCCTTTGCTTGCTGAGTTAAGAGGATGTTTCTGTGCTCCTCAGGTGGAACTACTTTCTCTATTTGTGGTGTCTATTGTCCTCCTGACCCGACCCACCGGCGCCATGACGTCAAAGTCGACCCTCCTGAAGGTGATCCTCCTGGGTGACGGCGGCGTCGGCAAATCCTCGCTCATGAACCGCTACGTCACCAACAAGTTTGACTCGCACCTCTTCCACACCATCGGCGTGGAGTTCCTCAACAAGGAGCTGGAGGTGGACGGCCACCACGTCACCCTGCAGATCTGGGACACGGCGGGCCAGGAGCGCTTCCGCAGCCTCCGCACGCCTTTCTACCGCGGCTCCGACTGCTGCCTGCTCACCTTCAGCGTGGACGACGGACAGAGCTTCAGCAACCTGTCCAACTGGAAGAAGGAGTTCACCTATTACGCCGACGTGAAGGACCCGGACAGCTTCCCCTTCGTGGTGCTGGGCAACAAACTGGATGTGCCGGAGCGCCAGGTGTCGGGGGAGGACGCTCGGCAGTGGTGCCGCGAGAACGGCGGCCACCCGTACTTTGAGACGAGCGCCAAGGATGCTACAAACGTGCCGTCGGCCTTCGAGGAGGCGGTGCGTCGCATTCTGGCGCTGGACGACAGAGCCGATCACCTCATTCACACCAACACAGTGGACCTGCAGAGGAAGAGTCACCCCGGCTCCACCTGCTGCTGAGCGGAGAGCTTCTGCAACTGTGGTCTGTGTCTCTGCAGAAAGAGGAACTGGTGATGAACGTGAGGACGGGATCGGAATATCTTTTTTTTAAGACCAAAACTGACAATATTTTGTGCCAATATTCATCATTTCCACACAGAACTCTCCACCCATCATTTCCCAACGGTCCTTTTTAGGAATATTAATTTATACCTAACATTAATGGACAGTTAATAGAATGATGTTTCTGTCACGGTTCATAGATGTGTTGTATCAGAAGTGGACATAACCTGAGGGTTAGAGGCCTGTAGTGAGTGATTGTGTCGGGTGTCAACCTGACAACCTGCCACGTCACTGATGAAGCTGTGGTTACAAGTGTTAGCCACAAAAGGAGAAGTAAGAGTATTTCTGCCTCTAGCAGCAGAAACAACCACGTTTACAGCTAAAATATTGTGATTTGGTACTGATTGTAACCCTCAAAATGATTTTCAAGTCTTGAACAAACTTACAGATAAGAAAGTATTAATGAGATTGACTACTTTAGGTTTAGATGAACAGCCACATGATCAACTAGGTTTATAGTTTAT